>PRKT01000020.1:1124721-1142882 GCA_003671525.1 Saccostrea glomerata | reverse complement strand
CCCCCCCCCCCCAACACACACAGACACTTTTTGGCTTGTAAGGTTTTTTTTTCAGACAAGTGGTAAGTTGAACCCCTTCCTCCTATTCAAAAACAATGCTACATTATTGAAACAGAAAGTAGATTTCTTTTTTTTTAACTTCCATAGTTCATGCTCATCAGCATTCAGTTTCATTAATACTTCTGTTATTCTTATTTGCAATAGAGGAAATATTTATCAGATTTGAATTATTACTCAAAAACAATACATTTGTATTATAATTTCATTGGAATATTTATCAGCTTTGAAAAGAGCAAAATTACATTATTGTCATTTTGTACAATTTGAATTCATTTACCAGGTATTTGATTATACAGAAGCCTATCTTCTGTAACGATTTAATACTTTTTAGTGTAAATGAACATAAAGATTTTTAATTAAATGCTCATTATTATTCAGAAACAACAAATTTTAAACACAAAACTAGAGGTACTGTGAGCAATGAGCTCACTAAATGATACCCCCTGCCTCACATATGAATATAATGGCAGTGCCCATGTTTTGCACTGGAAAATCAAAAATATGTGTCACATTAAAAAGTAAAATAGGAGGTGCACAATGGCAATATGTAATTAAGAATCTGTGAAAGTTTCATTAAATTTCCTTCAGTGGTATGAGAAGAGTTGTGGATAGGAGATGGGTACCCCAAAGCGTAACAGACGGACAGACAGACAGACGGACAGAAATACTGATTACTATATACCCTCCCACTTTTCAAGCGGGGGGCATTATAAAATTCTATAAAATGCATCTCATTTTGCTTAAGTTGAAAGGCAGTTTAAGAAGTGTGATGGAAATGTGTGTTTTAAGTGAAAATAGCAATTCATTTTCAAAATTGTCATTGTTTGTTTGAGCATATTTTAATTAAGAATGGACAGAGGGATTATGAACCTTAAACCCTTCATGTTGAGTGTGAAATTTGGGATGTATTTGGAGATGAACCTTTTTCCTACTCTTTTCTAGGCACTATATATAGCATGATACAAGAATTTTATAGTTTGATAAGAGAAATTCATGCACTTAATAATTGCTTGTGATTTTCAACTTTATTATCGTTTTTACACTTGTTTTATACTTTATATAGATCTCTAATTATAGAATGCATAATTATATTTATATTTTCCAAACATACTGATATTTAGATAAAAACTAATTACCTAATTTGATTCTTATATGTTACCTTTTTTTCAAAGTTAAGCACATTTTGACTTGTCAGTTCAAGTTTGTGCCATTCACTCTACTTTTGTATATTCCAATATACTTAGTAAAATATTTTGTATCATTTGGATATTTTTTCTTTCTTTTTCAGTTGGCACTCACAACAAAATCAATATATTTGCATCAAATAATTTTATTGGAATGTTAACAATTTTATAATAAATTGTAAAATAATCAACAATAAATAAAAATAAATCATGACTCTAAAATATGTAAATAAACATTTCAATAAATTTGCAATAATCAAAGTGTAAAATACAATATGAACAAAAACTTCCAAGATTTTCCAACAAGAATTTGCAAATATACCTGCATAAAATAACATTAAAATATGCTTATAATGAATTGATGTTTAAAGCAAAGTAATTTTCATTTCCATTAACTTTTAAATACATTGTAAACGATATAACAAATTACACATATTACAAGGCAGAACTGTCTGTGCTTGGCATTTAGTTATAAGCTTGTTTTCTAGTATTTTAATGACTGTCAATAGTTAAATCAAACTATGCAGCTGTTGTTACATATTGCATGTATATGTATATCAAAATATACATAAAAATGTTTTCTGCAACAATAAATGCATCATACAATAATTGGAGAGTTGTATTAATTTTTTAATAACCTAGCAGTGTTTTAAGGCAAGAATTAGCACCATTGATAAAGTCATGATTACTCAATAAATACAATAAAATAAGCTGCCTCACAGAGATATGATGTCACAATACTGTAACTTGCCGGCCCTCTGCCACTCAAACTTCCACAGCCCGTGAGAATCATGCTCAGTGACGTACACTTCTTTTGTCCCCTTCCTGAAGTGGAGGTTACTAGTCCTGGAGAAGGGGCACCTGATACGGGTGTGGGGGGACCCTCCCTCTCTTCCGAACACCTCCAGAAATCCCGACCCCCAGTGAGCCACTAAGAGGTTGTTCTCCTCATCAAAGTCCATACCATCCGGTCCTCCCTCCAAGTCACCTGTCAATATATAACTAATGATATAAACTTCTCTATTGTAACCTGATATGGAACATCTCCTTCAAGCCTGCTCAATAAAAAAAATCATAACTTTGTGTACTGATGGCCTGCACTATAAATCAAATTGGAAAATTGGCAATGTATAAATTTATCAAAATTTTAAGCCTTTCTTTAATTGTTAAAAAACTTTATTCACATTTTTATATGCCAAATTTAAGCAACTGCAAACAAAAGGATTTTTTTCTGAATTCTTAAATTAACATCATTTAAGTGACATTGATCTGTGCATAGAAAAGCATCAATTAAACTAGAAACATTTTATATTTACCTGGCAGTTTTCCCCAGAGTTTCCTCTGCCCCACTTTTCCTGGACCCTTGATGTCGTAAGCCCACAGGGATTTAGTGGGGGTCTCGGCTACAATCAAGGTTTGAGGTCTGCCATCAGGGGAATGTAGGACAGCGATGCCATTAGGAAACCTCAGCCCGGTATCAATCAACAGCATCTCCTTCTGATTGGTGAAGCAGTACACAGACCCAAATGGCTCCTACCAACGAACAAACAAAATATTTACTGTACACTGTACTTTGTTTCGTGGAATTTATAACATCTGCAAGATTATGACCGTTACATCTACATAGAACAGTGTTATATTTATTGAATAAAAGTAATACATGTGTATTTTGTTACAGGATGAAAGAATATCAAAACTGTTTCTAAACTCTCAATTTTCTCTCCCTTACAAAGAATCTTGTAAAAATGTCCCTGATCTCTTATGTTGGAATATATAACACATCATGATAGAGACTAAAACTGCCGAAGATTTTTCTAAAAATTGTACTTCATGTTTACAATGTTTTCAATTTCACAATCGCAAAGCAATGATCTCTCAACCACTCAAGTATGACATCTCAGCCTATGACACAGTACTACGAAAAGAAAGATGCTAAGGGAAAATAAAAGAAAATGTAATACAGAAATTTCAATGTTTTGTAGTTGAATATAGAATTTATTTCACTCATGAGACAGAATACTAGTATTACTGTAAATCACTTTTTATTCGCGAGAACTTTATTTTCGCGTAATTACGCGAGACAGTGTGCTCGGGAAAATTTTATTCTCGCGTATAATATTATTCTTTAAGATTATATAGAGCAATAACCACAATTCGTGAAAATTTTGTCTCGCTAATGAAGAGTCAATGACTATCTCGCGAAAATAAGGTGTCGCGAAAATTAAGTGATATACAGTAGTTCTTCTCACTCAATATATTATTACAAAAATTCTGTTCTACTCATTAAATTTTAAATTGAACTATTATATAAAAGATTAAAAATATCCTCCAATTTTTTGTTCTGTTGGAATCAATTTCACATGATCTCTCTGAGGTGAAGCACTAAGCAAAAGTTTATCATAGAATCAGAACAAAGTATAAATGTTCAGGGTAAATTGAGAGCCACATTCTACACCAAATTATCTGATAAAATAGTTGTCACATGTATGCCTTTATAATAGAATATTGCTGATGTTTTACACATGTGTAGTTTTCATATCAACAGTTGTAACATCACAATAACTTTTTTATGAAAATTATGTTTAATAAAATGGATGCATATACAAACTAGAGGTACTGTGAGCAAAGAGCTAAATAAATGATACCCCCCCCCCACCTCCCACATGAATATAATGGCAGTGTCCATGTATTAGCAAAACATGGACACATGGGAGGGAAAGAGGGAGGGTCATCAATTTCTGAGCTCATTGATCACAGTGCCTCTAGTTTATTACTTAGTGAATGAAGTAAAATAATACATAAGAAGAGCTCTCTATAATCATGTACATATATATACCTCCATTGACCTTTCGTATGGGTGAGGGGCAATTTTTCCAGCTGGTGCCGTTATCCACAGATTTCCTTCGTAATCAAAGGTGCAGTCATTACAGCCCTGCATTGTACGGCCTGTCTTATCCTCTTTACAAATCTACAGGCATATCCAAAATTTAATCAAACCATACGAGAATAATTTAGCAAATTTTTTGTACCTGAAATCATTCCTCCAACCACTTGAATTTGATGCATGAAGACAACAATTAAAGTTTGTCCCTTTAAAAGCAGAAAAGTAAAATTGTACAATAAAAACACAATAAATATGGATTTTTCCTAATGAACACTAATTTAAAAATATATCCTTTTAATCAAACTCATAAAAGTTACTTTCTGACATGTTAAGCTACGATTTAATTGTAACATTTTAATCTCAGATGATCCCCCACCTGTTTGAAGGCACCATTTCTGTCCACGGTGATGAGACCGAGCCTCATGTCTGCGATCCATAAGACATTGTCTTTATCACACTGACATCCCGCGGGGATCCCCCCATCTCCACCCACAGCAGGCTCACACAAAATGGAGGACTGAAGAATTTAATAAAAACAATATTTAACATTGTCTTTATAAATTTGTACTAAATTACACACAATTTTTCCAAAATTTACGAATACATGCCTTTTTTCTGGTTGATTATTAGAACATAATTAGATTAAACTCTGAACTATTGATAAAGCAGTTGTGAAAATGAGTCATCGATTAGTGTTCGAGTCTGAATCACTAATCTCATAGTTAAGTCTGATCCTCTCATTTTTTTTATTTGAGTCTGAACAACTAATCTTATAGTTGAGTCTAAATCTTATGTGGAGTCTGAACAACTTTTCTCGTAGTTGTGTCTGAACCACTAATCTCAAAGTTTAGTCTGAAGCACTAATCTCACAGATGAGTCTGAACCACTTATCTGAGTTTGAACACTAATCATAATGAACCACTTATCCTGAGATTTTGAGTCCTGTACATTATTCCAAGTCTGGACCACTCATTCTTTGGTTGTGAGTTCCAGTATAACCCCCATGAGACTGTGTGCTCCATTAAATCATGAATGATTTTGCACTTGTTGAACACAAGCTGTATGCATTTAGATGTCCACCAAAACTCACACAACTTGCAAGTATTGTTTCTCATTGTTAGCATGTTATCCTGTTTTATATACTATAAACATACCTATGCAAATAAGATTTCAGTTTGTAAATTAAAATCAATGATATTACCATGGCAATACAACTTCATCACTTTCCTGTAAGTGATAATAACTGAGTGATTAACACACATTGTAGGTCTATCAGTAATAATTTCACCATAAACAAATACTCATGCAGGACTCTAATAATCTAGCTATTCCTGGCGGTAATGCCCTTATGGGTAGGTAAAATTCTATTATCTTACAAATTATTTTTTGGTTCATTAGTTAAAGAAAATCTGTTAATTGAAATTATATTTCCAGTAGATACTTAGAGAGGACAGGTACAAATATTTGTTAATCACTATGTTCATTACCTTCATTTTTTATTCATTTATAATTACGTATCACTCTCCTACTCTCTCAACAGTTAAGTCAAAATAAGCCATGTCTTAACTGAACTGATATATTATCATACTGAATGTTTAGAATGTTTTGTCTCTCTTCTTTAAGTTCTTTGAAGAGATTTGATTCTGTATATAAATACTAGTGACCCACATTTTCCTCTTTTGAAAAGTTCACATAGAGCTCCTTTGGGGGTACTATACTCTTCTGTCGCTTTCACTCATTGTTTCTCAACTCAAGATCATAGCACCAAGCCTAGCTGCTATTCAGGTATTTAGATTAATTGATCATAGCACCAAGCCTAGCTGCTATTCAGGTATTTAGATTAATTGATCATAGCACCAAGCCTAGCTGCTATTCAGGTATTTAGATTAATTGATCATAGCACCAAGCCTAGCTGCTATTCAGGTATTTAGGTTAATTGAACACATGGCATGATTAAGTTCATTATCACTTGTTTCCCTACATAGCACTATAAAAGCATATCATTCAAGGATACATGGACCTACAAAGCTGCTACTATCTAGACACATAACCCCCTCCCCCCAACACACACACACACACACACACCCTCTTCATCATACTTTAAGTTTTATTTAGTGATCAGAAAGTTTATTTTGTTCATCATTTGCTCTCATTTCCCTTGCCATTCTACTATATTCTAGTAAAATTTTCCAACTGAATGCATGAGGTTAACACTGAACAGGTGACTAAATCTATTAGCAATCGCTGTTTACTTATTTTGGTGATTTAAAGCTTAATGCATTGCAAAGGTACGAAACATTTGCATTTAATGGCTGTTTAAAAACTTCCAAATAGTTAAATTTTTTAATCATTATGAAATTAAATGTCGATTATTAGGGGTTTGGTCTTTTTTCAGAGATCCGGGACAGGTCAAAACCAGCTGCGTTTGCACGGGACAAACTTAATAATAGTTCTGAATTATTGCCAGAGAGAGAATATAGATTTTTTTTATAGTCATCAACTGTTACATCTCAAAAATAAATTGGAAAAAATAATAACAAGATGTGTTTGTGAAACACTATGCGCCAGGCAGCAACAAAAATCGAAAAAGCTATTCTTAGCATACTAGCATAAGTAACAGTCAAGGGCACAAGGTCATTGACCTTGGTGTCATTTGAAAGAACTTGATTAGTGGAATATGCACACCAAATATGAAGTCTCTATCTGTTATGGTTCGAAAGTTATGATGAAGGTACGAAAAAGGATTTTTTTTAGCATAAAAGTCACAGTCAAGGTCACCAGGTCATTGACCTTGGTGTCATTTGAAAGAACTTTATTATTGTAGTAAGCATACTAAATATAAAATCTCTATCTTTCATGGTTCAAAAGTTATGGCAAAGGTTAAAGTTTGCAGACAGAAAAGCTATTTTTAGCATATAGGTCACATTCAAGGTCACAAGGTCATTAATATCGGTGTCATTTGAAAGCACCTAATTAGTGAAGTATGCATACCAAATATGAAGTTTCTACCTTTCATGGTTCAAAAGTTATGGCGAAGGTTAAAGTTTTGAGACAAACAAACAAACAAACAAACAAACAGGACAAAAACAATATACGCCTCGGATCTATCGATCCGGGCGCATAAAAATATGCAAATCAAACCACAGTCAACTTATATTTTAATTATATCATTAAGAAGTTTTTATAGCACAATTAGCTTGGTATTCAAGAATTAATTAGAAATGTATAACCCGAGTAATTTCAGCACATCTGGCTTGGAACATAGGTATTAACAGTCAGGGACTGGTATTCATTAAGTTTCCTGAAGTGTTTATCAGTAAATATGATATTATCTGCACAGCTATACAGCTTGGTATAAAGGTATTAACTGTGAGTTTTAATTAATTTTAATATTCTGAGTTTGTGTCTAGAAAATGATAGCTAACATCATCTGATTAGTATTTCGGAAATAGAAAGTTCATCCTTGGTGAACGTGTGCGGTTTTGGCCAGTTCCGGGTATTTAAAAAAAATTGTATATCTTTAAGGTAGTCCGATCCTCAGGTTTATAGAATTAGCAGTTAAGGAATAAAAAATACTCATAAAAATATCGTTGAATCCACAAAGTTCTGTAAATTCATCCACAGTATTTCTTTAAAGTCAAAGATTACAGTTACAGTGAATTACGGAATAGAGGTTAAGTTTTCAATAGGTTGCTGGATAGCTCAGTAGGGTATTTAATTATGTCTAACAAGTATCACATTAGGTTTGAATCTAGGTCATAAGGTTACTCAGGTGTATCATTAGATTTTACAGGTAAATGTGAGTTAATTTCAATGTTGTGTGAAGCCATATGTAAGGGCCAAAGTGTTCTGCTATAAATACATGCAATATTTTTCTTTAATTGCAAATATTTTTTCAGTAAAATTGTATTCTAGCTCTTCAGTAATGCGTATATCTTCTGCACACTATCCTTTCTAATTCCTTCCAAGTCTTGTCACTTCCACCATAAAAACCCATTGTAACCTATTTTCATAACGTACGTAAGTAATTTCAAATTAGAGGGTAAATTTTCTCTTTTGGACAAAATGTTAGTAAACAATAACAGCAGCACCCATGTTTTAGATTAAACTGCTTAACATTGTTAATCCAGCATTCAAATACATTGATCCATGATAAACTCACTGGTTTGATTTTATAACTTTGCTAGATTTATTAAGGTTTAAAAATAATTTTTAATTTTTTTTATATATAAAAACTAAAAGTTCTTAACTCTCATCACTGAATAATTCTCCAGTTGTGAGAATTTGCTTTAATAATGTTACCTCTATGTTATTTTTTAAAATATAAAAGAATAAAGTAAGAATTGAATCAATGTAAAGAATAGAATAAATAGCAGGAGTACCCAGTCTTAAGTCATAAGTTCTTTTGTAAAACAAAATCTAAATCAATTCAAATTTCAGAGAATTTTTTTTTCAGAGAGTAACAGATATGAATATGGAGAAATTTGATGGGTGTACAATGTTCATCATAATTAATTCAATACATTTTATATGTGTTACTCATATCATTCCAAGTATTTATAATATTATTCTGTTTACATGCATGTACCTGTTTATGTATAATCCATAAAGTGGGAAAATTGGAGTGGGGAGCTAACTTCCTGACTTTGTTAAACAATACAATGTACCTTTTGAAAAACAGAATAGAGGGGGCTATCATTCACTAATTCTGCAAAAAATATTTGCAATTAAAGAAAAGTATTGCATGTATTTACTGCATTACACTTTGGCCCTTACATATGGCTTCATACATCATTGAAATCAACTCACATTTACCTGTAAAATCTAATGATACACCTGAGTAACATTGTGACCTAGATTCAAACCTAATGTGATACTTGGTAGACCAAATTAAATACCCTATTGAGCTATCCAGCAAGCTATTGAAAACTTAACCGCTATTTTGTATTTTGCTGTAATCAAATAATATAGGGAAAATTGTCAAATCTCAAATATTTTTGCAGAAAAAGCAAATTGGAATATCAGCATTACATTTTCTAATTGCAAATTGATCAACAAATATATTTTAGATTAAAAATTGATAGGTATTCAGGCATTCAGAGACATTGTCATGATTTCTATACTTATTTGGTATTTTTTGTCCTCTGTTTCCATCATGTATTCTATAATACATAGTGTAAAGGGCTTTTGCTATAATTGCAAGACACCACAAATCACTTCTTATTTCATATCATGCTAATAAGTTTTGATATCTAAGGCTGGATTCAAGAAAATCTTATTTCTCTAAAACTGTATTTTTTTTTTTCATTTTATAGGGTACAAATGTCAACTTTTTTAAGACTTTTTCTAAGACTGCCAAAAACCTTGAATCTTATAAAGATGAAGAAAATGAAAATTGTTACATGATAAAATTTAATTTTCAAGCTTCACTTTGATGCATTTCAAATTAAATATTAATTTTTGGAGTTATCCTTCCTGGCTGAGGATTGGATATCCTTAATAATCGTGATATATTACTGCAACAGTTATTAGATGTTTTAAGTAGTTTAAATTGAATTTCAAAGATCAAGCAGAAATAATTGTAAATATGTTGTCGATATTAAGTTTAAATAGCCAAAATGAGTAAACCGGGCTAAAAAACACAACATTTTGAGTTAATACTCACAGCAAAGGCAAATCTTATAGTTAATAAATTATTAACTATGTCCGTAAATTTCTTGAGGAAAGAATGAGTATTTAATTTGTAAATATCAAAAACCCAGTTTTCAGTTTCCATAATTCCAAGCCTGGCCCGGGTTTCGCTACCAATGAACCCAACTGGAATTTAGGCCTGATTGTTCCGTAATTCTGGGTCATTTCAGGTACGAATGACAGCCCTACTTGGAATGCAATTTTTTTCAAAGCTGACAGTCATTTTGGCTACCAGTGACAGCCCTACTTGAAATGCGATTTTTTTTTAAAGCTGACAGTCTTAACACAAAGTAAAGTACTGATAATTAAATTAAAGCAGGGGAACGTGTATTACATACGACAAGGAATGCTCAAAAGTGAGCGACAAAATAATATTGGCGTATGTCGAAGGATTTATTTATAGTGCTTGGATCTGCAGCTTTTTTTTTTGCCAGTAACATAAAGGGATTGTGCAGGACTTTATAAATCACATGATCAAGTGACACTTATGCCCCTCTCAGTCTAAACACCTTGCTATTCTTTAGATCAATGCGAAGAACCTGGCCCGCAAAACTGCCATTTTTCTCTACTTCGGGTGCAACCATGAAGAAATTATCGTCCTTATCAAATACGGGGCCTTCAGCCCCCATCATGCCATCTACAACTTTTGTAAACTTTGGCTCAACCACCTCCATCGTGTCCATGTTCATATTTTCGGTTTTCGGCAGTTGTCGTAATCAGAAGATAAATATTTTTCTGTTTATTTTTTAGCATTAGAAGTAATGTTGAAATATATCATTCAATGTGTATTCATTTCAACTTTGCACTTTTCAACACAGCGTAATATATAAATATTAAGAATTAATCTACGACATAACAAAAAGTAGGAAGTAACAGAAAAAAGATGGCGGCCAGTGGTCGCCACGGCGGTCGACCTTTCGTTAAAAGTGGCCGATTCAGAGGTAAAAACGAGAACAATTTCCTCAGCCAGCAGTAATTCATAGAAATAAATCACTGGATCTTCAGAATAATTGCATATTTTATTCATTTCAGCTCGACATGAAAGTGCAGACGACAATTTGAAGCTTGATTTTTCGAGAGGTGTGTACTCCCTAAAGTCCATTTTTAGCTCTGCAGTGCTTAATTTTTATTTTTCCTATTTGTTTATGCAGAACAGTTCTTAAAAATAAAAAGTAACCTAACTGATACAGTATAAGATCTCTTAAAGTGACCATGATATGGCCTCTTTTTAGTTGACACAGTATCTTGCAGTCTTGGCTAGATTCGTCGAGTCTAAATATTTTGGTCTGACAATGACATTTCTGCGAATCCCAGACAAGTGTCACACAAATTGATTCGGGAAATCTTGCCTTTACTTTGACCTCTTGTTTCGATCAATATGGATTGAAATGAATTTTTTACGTAGGCAACCTTTTAATTCCCTATCACTATAAATCTTTGAATTCGTTTCTTAACTTTAATATGTTGACAGTGGAACCGTTCTGGCGAGCACAGATATTTCTTTTATTGTCAATATATATTATTATAACAGTAACTTGATCCGAAGGGTCGTATCACGTCTAGTTGACAGGCGCGGATCATCGTGAAGCGTCGAGTTTGATCTGATGATCCGCGCCTTTCAACAAGACGTGATACGGCTCTTCGGATCAAGTTACTGTTATAATGATAAATTTATTATATACCCCCTTACAACTGGCTAAATATATTAAAATAAACCTTTAGAGATAAATTGGATAATATTAATCCATTAAACAAAGCATAATAACAAGGGACTTTTTAACGCGCAGGAAAAATAACGTCATATTTCTGCGTACTACGTCATCAGTTTCAGAGTGGTGATATGGATTCAGAAAACAACATGTTGGCATACCTGTCAACTCTCCCGAATTTATCGGGAGTCTACCGATTTTTAACCATCCCTACCGACTGTCTACCGAATTTTTTTTTAACTGCCGTTTCTACCGATTTTGAAAAAAATCCGGATTTTTTACCTACTTCGGTTCGTAAAATACCGACTAGTCAACACAAAAATGGAGGTCATGCAGTGTTTATATCGGTAGCTATTCTGTTTACTGCCACTGATAACAGGTAATCAACAAGGTGTCAACTGTGCTAGCAGATGTAATTGCAGTTGTAATTGCTCCTTATTCTCATTAAAAGTGTATATTATCAAGGACAGAGATGCCAGATGTGAAAATTTTTACAGAACATGACGGTAAATAGCGATATGGAAGTACTTGATACTTTGCTGCAGATAAGTTTACAAGTGCCTAAGACTAAACTATTTCTCCATAAACAATAGAGTGATCCGGAAAGATGTAGCTACAGAACTCTATTATTAATTTAACAAGGAGACTCCGAGAGGGAAACAATTTCATGGAAGCAAATATAAATGAAGAGTCTGAAGATTCCCCCACAAATTTTGAGATTCAATGTCTTAGTAAATCCTGCATCAACATCAGTATATAACAATGATAACAGCCACTGAAACTACAGAGCAACAAGACAGTGTCTTTAGAAGACTTCTTCAAATTTACAAAGCTAAACAGGGTAGTACATTTCTAAATTAATATATAAAATTAGCACATTTGAACTAAAGTATTATATTCAAAAATTCTGATATATGACAATTATTTCAATTTCAGATCTTTAAATCCAGGACACAACTCATGTTCCTAATAGACTTAGTGAGAAGAATCCATTCATACATCTATTAAAAGCTGGAAACTTAGACTGTCTGCAGAAACTTATCAATTTTTCTAATTGCCAAGTTAAACTACAACATTTGCCATGAATATAGAATAGAATAGAATAGATTTTACTATAATATAAATGATGCTCTTATGGACAGGCAGAATAGACAGTGAACATAAATTTTAAATTTTTAAAATTTCAAAATTAAATCACATTGTACAAGTTTCTAAACAATGTATGAATAAACAGTAAATTTTATGAATTAATGATAATGTTAATATTGATAATAAAGTTTTATCTTGTAAGTTGTTTATTTTTGTTCTATAAAACAGTGAAATGCGCGACTTTTTGTATTTGCAAAAGGTCGTCGCGCGTTTTCTCCCCCGAAATATTTTGGCCATGTTGACAGGTATGTGTTGGTGATCCGGAAAATCGGATCACGACATCACGTGATAGCGTCAATTCAAGACTAAAATTGGTTGATGCACATTAGGTATATAATAAATATTTAGATTGGGCTCGTCAAGCCGCAAGTGCCATTTGATGCGTCTAGATTATAACGTCGTATGTAAATTATATTACCAAAAAGAAGCCTGAACAGTGCTGAAAGTAAATGAAGAAAATTTCGTTTACTTTTTTATCTTCAATATTTATTTATTAAATCACAACGTCTTAACTTTTAGTTAAACTTTTGCTGCTATTCTCGCATGAACATATCTTTAACAAGCGATACATTGTGGGACCAGAGTTACTGAGGAAAAAAATCTGATGAATGAATGTGCAGTAGTCCGAATTTTCTCTAAGCCCAGGCATTGCTTTAAAAGCTCGCAGTGACAAGCTGTGCTCGGTAAAAGGATAAAATCCAGCAAAATATTAGTTGATGATTTTTCATAGCAATGTCAGATTCATTTAAACTTTCATTGCTGAAGATTTCCAGCAATAATCTGCTACTTCAGAGTACATTAATTTCTATAAAAAAATAATAGTTGATAAGTGTTTGCCTACACAATTTTACCAACAGTAGTAGGTAACACACATTATAATGCAGCTTTAAATTCACGCAACTTCTATTTGTCCTTGTTGAATGTTTTTAGCTCACCTGAGCCGAAGGCTCAAGTGAGCTTTTCTGATCAAAATTTGTCCGTCATCTGTCATTGTTGTTGTCGTTGTCGTCGTAGTTGTTGTCGTAAACTTTTCTCATTTTCATCTTCTTCTCAAGAACCACTGGGCCAATTTCAACCAAACTTGCTACAAAGTATCCTAGGGTAAAGGGGATTCAAGTTTGTTCAAATGAAGGGCCACATCCTTTTCCAAGGGGAGATAATCATGAATTAGAGAAAAAATAATGGCATTTTTAAAAAATCTTCTTCTCAAGAACCACTGGGCCAGGAAAGATGAAACTCATGTGGAATCATCCTCAGGTAGTATAGATTCAAGTTTGTTCAAATCATGACCCACGGGGTAGGGTGGGGCCAAAATGGCCGATCAAATTTTTACATCGGAATATATAGGAAAAATCATTAAAAATCTTCTTCTCAAGAACTACTGGACCAGGAAAGATGAAACTCATGTGGAATCATCCCCAGGTAGTGTAAATTCAAATTTGTTTAAATCATGACCCCTGGGGGTAGGGTAGGGCCAAAATGGCCGATCAAATTTTTACATAGGAATATATAGGACAAATCTTTAAAAATCTTCTTCTCAAGAACCACTGGGCCAGGAAAGATGAAACTCATGTGGAATCATCTTCAGGTAGTATAGATTTAAGTTTGTTCAAATCATGACCCACAGGGGTAGGGTGGGGCCAAAATGGCCGATCAAAGTTTTACATCGGAATATATAGGAAAAATCATTAAAAATCTTCTCAAGAACGACTGGGCCAGGAAAGATGAAACTCATGTGGAATCATCCCCACGTAGTGTAGATTCAAGTTTCTTCAAATTATGACCCCTGGGGGTAGGATAGGGCCAAAATGGCCGATCAAAGTTTTACATAGGAATATATAGGAAAAATTTTCTTCTCAAAAACCATCGAGACAGGAAAGATGAAACTCATGTGGAATCATCCTCAGGTAGTATAGATTTAAGTTTGTTCAAATCATGACCCACGGGGGTAGGGTGGGGCCAAAATGGCCAATCAAATTTTTACATAGGAATATATAGGAAAAATCATTAAAAATCTTCTTCTCAAGAACTACTGGGCCAGGAAAGATGAAACTCACGTGGAATCATCCCCACGTAGTGTAGATTCAAATTTGTTTAAATCATGACCCCTGGGGGTAGGGTACACATGGGGCCAAAATGGCCGATCAAATTTTTACATAGGAATATATAGGACGAATCTTTAAAAATCTTCTTCTCAAGAACCACTGGACCAGGAAAGATGAAACTCATGTGGAATCATCCTCAGGTAGTGTAGATTCAAGTTTCTTCAAATTATGACCCCTGGGGGTAGGGTGGGGCCAAAATGGCCGATCAAAGTTTTACATAGGAATATATAGGAAAAATTTTCTTCTCAAAAACCATCGAGACAGGAAAGATGAAACTCCTGTGGAATAATCCCCAGGTTTTGTAGATTCAAATTTGTTCAAATCATGACCCTCCGGGGGTAGGGTGGGGCCAAATGACCGATAAAAGTTTTACATAGGAATATATTGGGAAACCTTTTAAAATCTTCTTTTTAAGTACTTCAAAGTCATGCTTAGTGATATTTATAGGGAATCATCCTCAGGTATTGTAGATTCTAGTAAACTTTCAGTTCTGATCTGATATGTGCTTTTTCCTGGCCAATTGCTCAGGTGAGCGATGTGGCCCCTGGGCCTCTTGTTATTGTTTGGATGCTTCAGATACAGATAATCGTTACTACATTATGTATTTTAAAAAAAAAATTGATGAAGTTAAAAGAAAGAAGAACAGATTTACAAGAAAAAAGCAACATCTAAGTATTAACGAAGAATGAACAAGGTTCCAAGTGAAATGTAATCAGCACATATTTATATGAAAACAATGAAGTGACCTAAAATTACAGTAATTAAATACCAAGGAATAAAGAAGTAGGCAAATAAAAACAAAAGCAAGGTACATAGACTTTTGGTGGTAATTCCCCTCCACAATGTTAGGGTATTTGTATATTGTTTTGTTTGAAGTTAAACAATCAGACAATATAAAAGCTTTTTTTAAGTGGGGATTTTCCATGACAAATAATGAGTTTTAATGACAAGATATTGCCTTACTTTTATCATCTAATGATAATGACATTGTATATTAAATTATAAACAAAAGCAACATCAGAATTTCAAAAAATTTTACAATTGAATTTTCACAAATTAATAAATAATTTGTTTTTTGATAGAGATAAATTTTAAGGTGTTAATGAAAATATATTGACTTCCATTTAATAATATTGCATTAAATTTTGGTACAACAGTTCTCTGCAGTTGATGTTAATATTTTCATTATTTTGTATTGATACTTACATTTTTGTTTATTAGAATATACTATTTTGCACCACATTCATATGTTTTTTTTTTACATCTTTTTCAGACCCAAATGAAAATTTGAAAGAAATTTTAGCTGTCCTAGTTTCCCAGAGTAGTATACCAAAATCTAAGAAGCTAGCATACCTGAATGCTTTAGTCAAACTTATACTTAAATATGGAAATGACAAATACTCAGGCTTCACAAAGAGAGATATTTTGTGTTGGTGAGTAAAAGCTGAGATATTAATCAGAAAGTAATGTATATACATGTACTTCCATAAGGTTATCCAAAATTTAAATTTCCTCATTTAAACAGTTCATCAGTGTTCAACTCAACAATTTAAACATGTGAAAATTAAAACTCTTGTGAGAAACTTTGCAGATAATTACATAAATTTTCATTCACCCTGTCAATTTCTATCTTACTGAATGTGAACAATCAAATCCTATTGTACTTTAGCTGAACTATGTGGTATTTTACAGTTTAAGAGTAGGTTTATTCCACGAGGCAAAAGAAGTGAGAGCAGCAGTGTTACGAGTGCTGCGATACTTTCTCCAGGACCAAGAGACCGTCGATTTATTTTACACTCTCCACTTAGATTATTTAATTGTCAGGTCTGTAAACCACTTTGTTTATTAATTTTCATTGTCCCCCTATCTTTTTAATGATGCTTCACATTTCCAAGCAACTAAACAATGTACTTGATTTATATCACAATACACCTTTCTGTTAATTCTGTATAGTATAGATATTTGACTACCGTTTTGAAAATCTGAAAAATTTTCTCACTGATGAAAATAGATAACACAATTCAATTTTTTATTTCATAATGTTTACTTGTATTGCAGGTCAATAGATTTATGTTTAGACAATGAAGTAGAAAGAATACATGGAATTAAACTAGTCAGAAAAATTCTGCAGATTGCACCCAAGAAATTGTCCGATCTCTTATTTTATCCATTGGTTGCCATTAGTAATGACGGGACAGCCGAGAGAGACAGAATGGTCAGGATAGCTCTAGAAACGATATGTGAAACAGGTAAGTTTGGTACAGAGAGTTATTTATAGAAAGGATATGTGAAACAGGTAGGTTTGGTACAGAAAGTTATTTATAGAAATGAAATGTGAAACAGGTAGGTTTGGTACGGAGAGGTAATATGTAGAAATGATGTGCGAAGCAAGTCCACATGTCATGTAGATGGAGCAGGTAATTTTGGGAGCAGAATGCAAAACAGATAAATATTGCATAAAATAGGAAATAAAATTTTAGCAAAGTAGTGCAAATATTTATTTCCGTAGAAAACTTAAACATAATAACCAAACTAGGGCTAATTGTAACGGGAACCGTTACAGATGTTCCCCAAACGCTCCCCAACTCCCTTTTGGTACCTTACTCCCTGTAAGCTTCATTAAATAAGACGAACTCTATGCCTTTTAGACTTTAACAATGTTTCCCAAAAGTATATTCAGTATATTCAAATTTATGCATTGCACGCATGCGCATTTGAATGCATGTGCGTAATGACCTTATCATCTTGTCTACACTATCTATATAATAGAAATTACAGCGTTTTATCCAAAAGTATTAAAAAATACATTTTAATCTAGTGAATTTGTAATTTTACTCATTTCACGTGCACGCACGTGCGTGCATGTGCAGGTCGACCATATTTTCTTGTAGGAGTCTGTTATGTTTGTCTATGTTCTATATCCCATCCTGTTTGGTTGAAAAACGAGGAAGTTATTGCCATTTTAAGTTTAAGCCAACCAGATTGCAGCACACGTGTATGCGCATGTTTTCATGACAACTGTTATGTATCATATTGTAGGACATCCTAATGCATGATTATGTTTAAAATTTTAAAGCATTTCGTCAAAAATTAAAAAAAAGATATTGCGATTTTTGTTTCAGCGAATCACAGCAAAGCACACGTGCATGCACGTGCATGCCTGTGCATGACGACCATACCTCCTTGTGGGAGTCCATTATGTTTGTCTATGTTCTAAATCCCATACTGTTTCGTTGAAAAACAAGGGAGTTATAGCCATTTAAAGTTTAAGCCAATCAGATTGCAGCGCACGTGCATGCGCGTGTTTACATGACAATTGTTATATATCATATTGTAGTACATCCTAAAGTATGCCTATATTTTAAATTTCATAGCATTT
>PRKT01000020.1:1109974-1123484 GCA_003671525.1 Saccostrea glomerata | reverse complement strand
ATGCGCGCAAAATGACCTTCGTTCGGCACATCTACACAACATGCCTACTAACCCTAAAAAGGTTTTAACTTAGTTTGGTGAACAGTTTCTGAGAACACTTCCGGACAAAAAAAGTCCGGAGAAGAAATAAGAAGAAAAAAGAATAATAATAATAATAATAATAATAAGAAACAGAGTAAAAACAATATGTTCCCCAACTTCGTTTGGGGAACATAATAAGAAACCGAGTAAAAACAATATGTTCCCAAACTCCGTTTGGGGAACATAATAATGACATACAATGCAGATTATGAAATTCACTCCTATTTATCATACATTTTTGGTATTGATGCTTTATATTCCAGGTATATATAAATTTTTTGGTTTCTTAATGCAGAACAACTTTATGTTTATTGTTTATAGCATTTGTGAATCCTGAATTACTGGCCAGGTGTGGAGGAATTGGTGCTATTTTAAGAGCTGCTCTGGACTGCCACCAGTATCCCAGAATTAACGAATCCCTGGTGTCCACCATACTACATCTACTGAACCATCCCAGGACCAGACATTTCATCAAGTTCAATACAGATCTGGAGGCAAGGATTATATTGTGTGCTCTACCAGCCATGATTTAATGTTTTTTTTATCTTATAGTCATGTCATTTCAAGACAGATAGTTGGTACTTATATGTTGATATTTTTAAATCTATTTTTAGCAACTGTTAGCCCCGTTCACAGACTGCCATTACAGATTCAGTGCCGAGTCGTCAGAGCAATCCTCAGGGTTAGTTCGAGTTTTCTTATAATTTTTGATCACCTGGTTAGAAATGGACTTAAAATTTTGATTGTATGAACATATGTAGTAAAGTTTTGGTTATTACTGTATTGATATTCTGTACTTGTATAGTTATACCCCCCGCAAACAAAGTTTGGGGGGGTATATAGGAATCACCTTGTCCGTCTGTCTGTCTAGCTGTCTGTCTGTCCGTCTGTCTAGCTGTCCGTCCGTCCGTCTGTCTGTGCAATCATGTCCAGTCCATATCTTTCTTACAGAGGGATATTAGAATCTACTACTCCACACTAAGATTGCTCATGAACTAAGGATGTGTCATGACCTTGACCCAAGGTCATTTGGGGAAGTTCAAGGTCACTGGAAGAAAAATTTCATAATTCGTGTCCGGTCCATATCATTCTTATGGATAAACTTGGTATGTTCTCATTTCACACAAAGACTGCCAATGACCCAAGGATGTGTCATGACCTTGACCCAAGGTCATTTGGGGAAGTTCAAGGTCACTGGAAGAAAAATATCATATACCATGTTTGATACATATCTTTTATGGATAAACTTGGTAGGTTCTCATTTCACACAAAGATTGCCCATGACCCAATGATGTGTCATGACCTTGACCCAAGGTCATTTGGGAAATTTCAAGGTCACTGGAAGAAAAATTTCATAATTCGTGTGCGGTCCATATCTTTCTTATGGATAAACTTGGTAGGTTCTCATTTCACCCAAAGATTGCCAATGATCCAAGGGTGTGTCCTGACCTTGACCCAAGGTCATTTGGGGAAGTTCAAGGTCACTGGAAGAAAAATGTCATAATTCGTGTCCGGTCCATATCTTTCTTATGAATAAACTTGGTAGGTTCTCATTTCACACAAAGATTGCCCATGACCCAAGGATGTGTCATGATCTTGACCCAAGGTCATTTGGGGAAGTTCAAGGTCACTGGAAAAAAAAATTTCATTATTGGTGTTTGATACATATCTTTATTATGGAAGAACTTACTTCTGAAAAACATAGTGGGGGGTAATTTGTCCCGTTTGGACAGTTCTAGTTAGACAAAGAAAATTGAATATTGTTAGAACTCTCTTTAATCTTTGCCGACATCATTCAGTGTACTTTTGTTTTGATTTTGTAGTGAGGAGAAGGAGAATCGATTTGCAGCCAGTAAGATGGCGGTCGTCTCCATCATGCGAACTTGGTCTGGTATGTATTTTATGTTTTGTATCGCTAATTTGGAGTTCTGATCATTTTAAAAATAACAGTATCAAATTTAAAAAAACAGAATTTGTGTATGATGAGACTTTACTTACATTATCAATCAGATAATGCATTGAAAGAGCCATACAAGCGATTGAATTCTGTTTTAATTACAGGAATAATTCGTTTTTGTCGACCCGATGGTAGTGGTTTACAGTCACTTGTTGGCATTCTCTACTTACCATACAAAGAAATTAGGGTACCTATTGTAGTTTACTTGTTTTGAATTGCTCAAACGAGACAACTGTAATAATTTTTCTTTTTTATTTCTTATGTAAGCATTAATGTAAATAAGGGTTATTTGATGATTTCAGCATGGAATACTAGAGATTTTATTTGATTTGTTTCGTTTGAAAATTCCTGAGTCAACAGATGATTTCAACACAGCTTTATTAAGTGTGGGTAAGTTCTGCAGCTCAGCTATTAAACCCTTACTCTGTGTTGAACATTGCAGTTTAAGATGATTTTATCTACCAGTATTCACAATTTGATACAATGTACATATTTGTATATGTTTACAATCACGGATAAGAATGTACACATTAATTGACTTGTGATTTTGTTGTGTTTCTTCAGATCCGTCTGAGATGCAGGAGAACTGGAAGATAACAGATGGATTTGTGGCGGAGGAGGGGAAGTGTATTCTGCCCCACATGGCTAAAATCAGGTGTGCTATAATACACATTCCTCATCTATTCTACCATCAAATATGTTCTCTGTTTTTACATGTATTTCTAAAGGATTTTTAAAACTTTGCCAAAAATTCAACTGAACCTACTTATACTTTTAATGTCTTTCTTTCCTTTCAGACCAAATTTAATAGAAAACCATTTAGCATTACTTCTGTCTGCATGGATTGGAGCAGGAATTCTAGAGGTAACACTAGGAGAACCTATTAGTATCAAAATATAGAAATACATTTATACATGGAATAGGTTTTTAGCATGTAAATTTAAATGTAACTTCTGTTTGATAGAACAGACTTGCCATTAGTTTTGAGAATTTTAAATAATTACTTGCTCAGGTAAATTGAAGTCTAGATCATTGCTATAGTAAGTAAGAAACATTGCAAGGCGTGTATTATTTTCAATTGGATTATTGTAACACTGATTTTCAGGCATTAGTAGAAGTGATAATCAGCAGTGACCGCCAACTCTTCGTTCGTGCCACAATCCTCCTCGGTGACCTACTTCATTTAGTAAGTTACTGTTACAACATAAACCAAGATGTTGTTAAAAGAAAAATGTCATTATGTATTCAGCTAAAATTATTTACAAGTGGAATGCTGAAAAAAATTGTTATTAAATTTATTAAGTAATGTTGATTGATTACAGGCCAGTACAATGCTTCCCCCCGAGTGTTCCCATCACAACCACTGTCTGCCATCTCTCCTGGCCCTGGCTTCCTCACCTGATCTCACCTCGGCTCAGACATTGTAAGTGTTTATATCTCACATCGGCTCAGACAATGTAAGTGTTTTTATCTCACCTCGGCTCAGACATTGTAAGTGTTTTTATCTCACCTCGGCTCAGACATTGTAAGTGTTTTTATCTCACCTCGGCTCAGACATTGTAAGTGTTTTTATCTCACCTCGGCTCAGACATTGTAAGTGTTTTTATCTCACCTTGGCTCAGACATTGTAAGTGTTTTTATCTCACCTCGGCTCAGACATTGTAAGTGTTTATCTCACCTCGGCTCAGACATTGTAAGTGTTTATCTCACCTCGGCTCAGACATTGTAACGGTTATCTCACCTAGCACAGACATTGTAAGTGTTTATCTCAGCTCTGCTCGGACATTAAGTGTTTATCTCAGCTCAGACATTGTAAGTGTTTATCTCACCTCTGCTCAGACATTGGAAGTGTTTATCTAAGACATTGTAAGTGTTTATCACAGACATTGTAAGTGTTTATCTCACCTCCGCTCAGACATTGTAAGTGTTTGGCTCACCTCAGAAAATGAAATATTTTATTTATATTAAATACATTGCAAGTGTTTATCTCAGCTCAGACATTGTAAGTGTTTATCTCAGCTCAGACATTATAAGTCTTTATCTCAGCTCAGACATTGTAAGTGTTTAACTCACCTCAGAAAATGTAAGTGTTTATCAGCTCAGCTCAGACGTTGTAAGTGTTTTACTCACCTGTGCTCAGAGATAATTAGTGTTTATTTCACCTCAGCACAGACATTGTTAGTGTTATTCTCACCCTAGACATTGTAAGTGTTTATCTCAGCTCAGACATTGTAAGTGTTTATCTCAGCACAACACAGACATTGTAAGTGTTTATTTCACCTCAACTCAGACATTGTAAGTGTTTATCTCGGCTCAGACATTGTAAGTTGATCTCAACTCAGACATTATAAATTCGATCTCACCTCTGTTCTGACCCCAAGACCATAAACTGAGAACAGACTTTTAAAAGTCAAAATTGAAAACCAGATAACTTTTGAAATAATTTGAGAACGAAACAAAATTTACACCAAATATTTGAATTTAAGTGTTGAGAATTGCGAATTTTTAAGCAAATATGTCAAGTAGAACTCAAGAAATAAAAAAAATCATAATTTTGATTTACAAATGTAGGTCTATTCTCAGTTTATGGTCTTTAGACCAGACATTGTAAGTTTTATCTCAGCTCAGACATTTTAAATTGTGATCTTACATTAGCTCAGACTAACTTAAGTGTAAGTTGTGATCTTTCAATTAAATTGTATTTAACAACATGTACATATTTATACTTTCTTATGATTTACTTTCAGTTGAGTGATTCTTAAGTATATATGTTCTTATCATTATACCTTGATTGAAGGAGTAGAAACTGTGCTTTTTTTTAGAACACAAACTGAATCAAACAGAACTGTTTCTTCCCACATTTATGACCTGTAATTTTATTCCAGTCAAGCCAGAGAAGCCATTTACTACTTAGAGCGCCTCCATGCCATGAAGAAGCGAGGCCCTGTCCCCAGCAGCCTGTACCTGGATCAGCTGATTCAGAGGAACGGAGGTCGACCGGTAGGACAGACAAAGTTCTACCTGAGGAAGAAATATGACCTCTATATCAACAAAGTAAGTGCTAGAGTCAGATTCTAGGTTTTTTAATTAATTTCATATTAAGTAAAGTTCATAATTGAAAGCAAAGATGGCAGAAATGGATTGCCTCTTTTGAAATTTCACATTTTGACCATTGTAATTTTTATTGTATACTTCTTAAAGAATATCAGTTTCTTTTGAAGTGACAAACAGAAATAAAAAAGTAAAGTTGCATGTATTACCTGAGCAAATGAAAGACGATCTTAATTTAGAAATAGTTTGCTCAGCAGGTAAAAAAAAATCTCTTTTTCAGTCACCTACAGAGGATATGATAGGTCAGGCCATTAAAGATTCCAATGTTGTCAACACCAAGGATATCCAGAACTGGGACTGGGAATTAGTGCCAGCTATACTGAAGGTAAGGGACACACACTCAGGGAAATGTAAAACTTGACTAAGGATAACAAGAATTTTATAATTATTTCAGGTCTCATCATTTTCCTATTTTCAAATTATAGTGGCCAGAGGAGAAATTAAAGAGACTAGATGACCAGGTTACTTTGAAGTAAGTGATTGTTAACAAGTAGTAAAACACTTAAGCTTATGCAATTGACACACATTTAAATACATGTGAACTGGTAAATTACTATTTCTTTCATTTTGGACCAAAGATAAAAAGTTTAACAAGAATCTGATGAATGTTTTATTTTATTTTTTCAGGTTCTTCAAGAGGCTTGTACAATTTTACAAACCAACCAATCACCGGTTTTCGAGACTGGAGATCAACCACAAACTGGCTCAGAGGATGGTACATTCGGGATGTCTGCTGGTGGACTTCCTATTGTCAACAGAACAGGTGAGACTGAGTCTAATCAATACACAGGTGGTACTAAATTATGTCGAAAATGAAGACAGAAAATGTCGGAAATGAAATTTAAAAAAAATATGTCAAAAATGCATATGCATATTTCCGGAAAATGCAGCGTTTAATTGTATAAACACAACCATTTTTAATGATTATACATAATTGTTTCTTCAGAGTGTCTTGTTTTTATTTATTTTCTACTGAAAATATGTTGTGTGGTTAAATAAAAATAGTTTTTTTCTTTTTTTTCTTTATTTACTTAAATGATATTAATATTCTATTTATTAATTTAAATTAAATTAATTCTCTGTAAAATTATACTACTTTTTTACATTAAAAAATAATTAAACTTTTTTTTTCTTTAATTAATTCTATATTTATTTTGACTCAAATTTTACTTCTGGTTAGTATATTTTTACATTGTTTTTATTTTCCAAAGGAATTAATTCTCAAGTAATTCATAAATAAGCATACCAGAAAACAGACTATAGCCTGTTAATCACTCAGGTGTAAAAATCAAAATGTTGGCTATGTGGGAATAGAATTTTTCAAAATGTTGGTTAAGTGGGAATAAACCGTCAGTATAGCAGGTAAACAGTGGACACCTGGCATAAAAGTAATCATATCTAAACAGGTGATACAGAATCTACAAGTATTACCAGCACGAAAAAGTTACAAGTGAAGATAACGAACAGTAATCAGTGTTTTAAACCCAGTACAGTAAAACTCAGTTGTAACAAAGTCACTGGGATCTTTAAAATTACTTTGCTTAGGTAGTTTGTTATATCCGTAGAAGGAATAGGTTAAATTTATATAGCTGGAGATCCATGATAAGTTCGCTTTATCCATGAATTCGCATTATTATTTTTATCATGTATTCCAAGCCCTCTGATTGACTCAAACTTGATCACATGATTAGGTATATAACAGCATAAAGACTTGAGTGACTATTTATAGAATCTGATATGCATATGGACTAGATGTTTTCTTAAAATGGAGATTATTTTCTGTAAAACAAAAACAGAACTGATTTGACCATTATGGCTAATAAAGTGTATAACTTGATGTTTCTGAAAAAATACAATGTATATTCTTCAACTTGTATTAATATTTTTTAGTGTTCTGTTATTACTGAGAAGTACCAATGCCATGCATTAGGATCTACTTTATATTTTATATATTTTTATATTTTAATATTTTAAAAACATATTGAATAGAATTGTCAAAAGTTGATACAAATAATGTAGTACATGTATTTTGAAAAATAAGTAAATCCTCTAAATTTCTCCATCAATATAAAGGAAACACAATTTCATAAAACAGCTTAATTTATTTTGATCTCTAGTCTCTAAGTGTTAAAGAGAGAAAATTTGTGCTTTGTTCTCATTTCTTTTTCAAATTGTGTTTTGTCAATCTATGTAAAAAATAATATAACAAATGTAGCGCTTTAATTCAGTCAATCCATTGATATATCGACTTCACAGAAAAGCATATCGACCTCCCACTTCGTGCTCGATCGACCTCATCAAAGGGCTATATTTATATAATATCAGTGTTCGTACTAAACAAATTTTACTGTAAACAAAAGGAACTGTAAACACAGCAAATACACAGACCCAGAAAAAGACCAGAAGTATGATGAAGTCGATATATCTATGGATCGACCTCATCAAAGGGCTATATTTATATAATATCAGTGTTCGTACTAAACAAGTTTTACTGTAAACAAAAGGAACTGTAAACACAGCAAATACACAGACCCAGAGAAAGACCAGAAGTACGATGTGCCTTGGTTAAAACATTGATCATACTCAGAGCATTCTCTACAGAAAATTATCTCCATTTTAAGAAACATCAAGTCGATATGCAAATCAGTGGGGAGACATAAGCATCAAATAATTAGGATCTGTACATTATTTTCCAGAGAAATGTCATCTTATTTACATGACATATTTGTTTTTTTTTTCAGGACGAGGTTCAGAAACTGGCCATAGATTTTATAGGAGATATTGGGGGATGCATGTCTGAGGTTAGATGTTAATACATGTACTTCATCTTTATTTTATTGTTATTTGGGATTTTAGACCTTTTACGTGTACATTCAATTCATGATGTACAGAGAATGACATAATTTTGCATAGATTTCTCAGCAGCATTTTAAAGCCTTTGCTTCATTGTTTTGTTTAGATAGCACAGCAGCGTTTGGTGCCAGAGTCGGTACTGAGTCCAGGGAATGTCATTAACACATGCAGTCAGTTCTACTTTCTGTTTGTCGGCCGATTCTCAGGGACGGTTCTAGGAGACAAATATCTAGAAAAAACTGGTGTATATCAGTAGTAAGTAACCAAATCAGCACTGTCAACTATTTGCCAACTAGTAAAGCAAAATGAAATTGAAATTACATCATGTCCTTTTTTGTAAGTATTTCAAGTCTGAATACTTGTTTGCTGCGAGTATTGTGAATCTGTTAAGAAGTTAACAAAATCATACGATACTTGTACCAGTACTCTATAGACCAATTACCTAGTACATATAAATTTGCTGTATATGAGGCACAAAGCCCGTGTGGCCCTAATTTCCACACTTAACTATTTTTTCCTTTCAGTTTGCTGGATATAGTTTCTATAGCCCCCCAGGACAGCTTTGTAAAGTTGTCTGTGTCCAGTCTTAACTACAGTAAAGATGGTAATACAAGACCGGTGCTGGCCAAAGCCCTGTGTTCTGCCACTGAGGTAAGCTTAAAGTCCACACAATCAATATTGATTAACATCTTTTAACATCAATCATTCATTTACTTGCTAATATTGATAAAATGACTAAGATGTTTTTCTGTTTTAACAGTCTGCCCGGCTCTACTGCACCAAATTTCTGCGTACATTGCTGCAGACCAGAGTAGCAGGGTTCAGTACCTGGGGTATGGAGCTTCTAGTAAATCAGCTGTATGACCAAAGTAACCAGGTGGCTCAGGCAGCTCTACACGTCCTGGAGGAGGCCTGCGATGTACAGGTAAGTTTTATCACTGGAGTATTGTATCACTGTCTAATACCAGGTTAAAGGCAGCTCTACATGGGATGTACAGGTAAGTTTTATCACCTGAGTATCGTATCACTGTCTAATACCAGGTTAAAGGCAGCTCTACATGGGATGTACAGGTAAGTTTTTTCACCTGAGTATCGTATCACTGTCTAATACCAGGTTAAAGGCAGCTCTACATGGGATGTACACGTAAGTTTTATCACCTGAATCCTGTATTGAATCATTGTCCATACTGGGTAAAGTTTATAAGGCACAAATGTCTTAATCTTTGATTTTAAAGAGCCAGCATTAAGCTTTATTAGATAACACAGACTGCATGAAATCCATGCATATACACATATGTATTACTATGCACCCTAAAAAACAACTGAAGTTATAAAAGATTTCAGTATATAATACTAAGTTGTACATTTGCAGCCATGTCTGAATTCCGTCATTAAGTTGAGGCCCCAGTGCCTCCACTTGGGGGAGAGGGGTGTCCTCCTGCTGTGTCGCTTCATGTCCACGTCCAAAGGATTCAAAATGCTCAGCGATGCCAACTTCATACACAACGAGGTCCACAAGTGGGAAAAGGTAAAATAAACACAAGATTTATATGTTAGCATCAATGAAAAGGAGCATTTTAAAAAATTATATATTTTTGATTGTTTGATGTATATTTAGAAATATATTTAGAAATAATATGTTACTTCTCTCCTAGACCTATAATGTTAGATATATTCACATTGTGGAAGACTTGCTGAATGAGGCCCTAACTACATACGAGAAAACGTACGAGGGATCCTTCACTCGCAGGTCCAGCAGGAAGTAAGTCCCATAAAACTGCTTCAGCTACATATCATATTAATGTTACTAAGATACCTTGGATTCTTTCATTATATATTTTGGGCTGTTTTTCATTGTGTCACTTTTATTTTACCAGGAGATCCAACAAGGATGCCTATGTTCCTGTCCACCTGTACGGCCAGCTGACTCAGCACAAAGAAGGATTCAACCTTCTACAACAACAGGTAACTGACAATAAGATGAAATACTGAGACTTGGTTCACTGTATACCCAAATAGGAATATCTATATTGATTAAAAACTTGTAAAGGATATCTTCTGTGAAATTGCTAATGTTCGGGGAGGGGGTATGAGATAAAATACTGTATACAGGGTTATTTTCGCCTCACTCTATTTTCGCCCTTTTCACACTCCTGCAAACAATTCTGCTCCATTTAGAACTCGCCCAGTCACATTCTATTTTAAAAGACACTATATTGTATTCTTTGAATTCGCCCCTTATAAATTCGCCCAACCGAGGTAAGGGCGAAAGGGGCAAAAACAAAAGGGGAGCGAATATTTCCCTGTATACAGTAAAGTCTTAATCTACTTCACTGTATAGGAATATGAACATTAAATTACAAACTCATAAAGCATATCGGCTGTATGTCTAAGTCATGTTTGTTTTCCCAGTTTTGAGCAGAGTACTGTACAACAGGGAAATTTTCAATCCCTGTTTTATTTTTGCCCCTTTCTCCCTTGTCACAAGTGGATGAAATTAAACAGTGCGAATTCAAAGAACTAAGTATAAATTCTTAAACAGAACTGTGACTGGGCAAATTTAGAATGGGGCAAAATTGTTAGCAAGTGTAAAGGGCAAAAATAACACAGGGCGAAAATAGCCCTGTATACAGTTGTTGATTTTACTGTATAGAGGGATAATTTTACCCTCTCACTTTATCAAACAAATTTTCCCATATAACACAATAATTTTGTATTGCAACCTGTGCATTGAGGTTTAATTAAAGTATCAATTCTTTACAGGAATGTATTGGCGAGTTTTTTAAGTGTAAATTCTTTACAGGAATGTATTGGCGAGTTTTTTAAGTGTATTAAATGCCTAGAGCTGCATTCAGATGAGGATGTCCTGAAAATGAAGATGGCGTTGTGGGCTGTGGTAGGTTTACAGATGATTTACAGAATTTTTAAGATTAGTGGAAAGATTTTTTTTTTATTTTGATTTAAAGCTTCAGTGGATAACAAATGTTTTCTGTTGTTTAATACTATAGTTGGACATCTAGTCATGTTTAGGAATCATTATTTAGGGCCACATTGGGACATCTACCTGGGGTGTTAACTGGTTGGAAGAAGAAAGGCTCTTGCCCGAAATCATCAAACTTGCTGAGGAGAGTGGAGTCTTTTCTATACGAGGGTATTTGATTTTATATCAGACAATTTGTAAATTTGTATTTTTCATTACACCAGATGTATTGATTCTAATAAGTATAGATACACTGCAAGTAGTAAATTACACTTGCATAGTTTGCAGAATAATAAAATTTTGATAAATTATTTCTTGCTTCATAAAGTACATACTGTATGTGTCAAGATATCCTTTTGTCAAAATTCCCCTTTTTCCATTCAACAGTACAGCTTTCTACGTGCTGGGACTCCTGACCAGTACAAGGGAGGGGGCGGAGTA
Source organism: Saccostrea glomerata (assembly GCA_003671525.1). NCBI lineage: Eukaryota > Metazoa > Mollusca > Bivalvia > Ostreida > Ostreidae > Saccostrea > Saccostrea glomerata. The sequence continues at coordinate 1,112,061 of PRKT01000020.1, read as the reverse complement.
CCTGACCCAGCTGGGCTGGGAGTCGTGCTGGCACACCAGGGAGGACCGATGGCCGGTGGTGGAGGACCGGTCGGAACTTCTGACAGAGCTCCAGGACAGCGATAACGGACGCTGTGATCTCGAGTCCCGCGGAGCGAGTTCTCCCGGCATCTTATCCTCCAATCTCTTCTTTATTGAGGAGGAGAATTCAGCTTTAGACCAAGGTTGTGAGTCGGGACTTATACACAGCTGTGATCAAAACTCTAACATTGAGGCTTCTATGTTCATTCCAAAGAGGAGTAAAACATTACCCAGTGAAATGGCTTTTCATAAGAGGTACAAGTCTTTACCAAATAGGACTGCTAATATAAGAAGTTACTCTTTAGGGCATCATGATCGGGACAGAATTATTCGTGATGATCCTAGACTGATGACCAGACGTTATAATTCACCCTCCCGGCAGACTGAGGATGTGTTATCAGACAAGTCACAGTTGTCTAGGGGAAGTGAAAGAAAGGAAAGTCCAAAAAATATTCCTGTGATATGTTTATCAGACATGGATTCTGGGACGTTTGAGGGTTCAATGACGGAGGACGTAGATGGTAAGGCGCCTATCTGTGATAATTTTAGTGCAATGGATGATGAGGGGGAAGGGATTTCTTTTAGTGTCAAAGATAGTGATGAGAAATCGGACAGCTCAGAGACAAAGACTCTGACCAATCAGTCATTAAAGAAATCACCAAACCTGCGGGACGGGAGATGTAGCAGTAGTGATAGCTCGCGAACCAGTAACAAAAGTCGCGCGGACAGTTTTAACACAGATTCCACTACTAGTGGGGTCAGTTCTTGTGAGTCTGGCCCCAACACCTGTCTTTCATCTGAGTTTATGTCCCTTAGTCCTATAGCTAGTACTAGTTCTATAGACACATTAGGGGTCACTGGTACATCAGATGCCAGGGACCTCATTCATCCATCTTCATTCAGGCGAAAATCTTTAAATCTAAAACGAGTGCCAAGCCTTAGAAATAAACAAGCCAGTCCTGCCTATGGTATCCTGCCTTCAGCTCAGTTACTTGAGGGGATGACAACAGAGAGTGCTATAATGTACACCACTTCACGCGACGCCATGGGATATGCCACGTGGCGGTCCATCAAGCGTCAGCGCCGCATCAGTTCTGATGTGGAGTCAGACATGGGCCTTAATTCTCTTTACGGAGAGGAGGAGGGGAATGAGATGATTAGAAAAAACAGTATTGAGTCCAAAATGAGCATCGACACATTCACTTTTCGTTCAAGGTACATGTAAATCGTATTACAAGCAAATGTACATATTTATCTGAAATCTATATTTGGAAAGCATACACTTTATACATTCCAATAATGCATTAAAAAATGTTGTAGCTTTCCTTAAAGCCCATCTGAGTGAAAGACAAAATAGTTTGTTTGCTGTGAACTCTTGTTAATGTTTTTTTTTATAGTTATAGAAAATTTAGTATTTGAATTGGTTGTTACATACATGATATCCATGTGGCTGTTTTTATTTAGTTCTGGGATTCCACGTAACGCCAGCAGTGTGTCCCTATCTGACCAGGAGAGGGCTGGGACTCCCTATGGGGTGGCCCCTAAAGCTATCCTACTACAGAGGAGGCCACACACGGGGGAAGCAGAATTCCTTGGTCTCACCCTGCCAGTAGACATCAACATGATGTTTCAGGTATGAGAGGGAAAATCAGTTTGGTTTGATTGTTCAAATTATGCAAATATATTAAAAAGGAAAACTTGTCAGTATACAATAATAAGATGTGTAATTTTTAGGTTCATGCAGGAGAGGATCAGAGATCTGAGGCGGCCCCAGTAGAGAAAGAAGAGAACAACCTGGAACAGAAAAAGAAGCCAAGTAATTATTATGTTATGTTACTTGTAATTCTAATAGGGAGTAATCATTACTTTACATGTGAAATTCTAATAGGGAGTAATCATTACTTTACATGTGTAATTCTGACAGGGAGTAATCATTACTTTACATGTGTAATTCTGACAGGGAGTAATCATTACTTTACATGTGTAATTCTAATAGGGAGTAATCATTACTTTACATGTGTAATTCT
>PRKT01000020.1:1056513-1095344 GCA_003671525.1 Saccostrea glomerata | reverse complement strand
ACAGATTGCTTCCCAATTGTCATTTTCAGAGGATTCCTGGATTATTCTGAAAGGGTTTGTAAGTATTGGCCAGAGTTCGCAGCCAATGGGAAAGAGGATATAACCTTGGAAACACTAGTCACAAATAGGGTAGGAAGCAGCTGACAGTATTAGCTCCCTCTATAACTATACCTACTGGTAACTATCTAACTCGACTGTACACAATACTTTAATATCTTACATGCAGGCTGGGTTATCTTGTACAGAGGAGAAATTCACAATGGCCATGTCGAAGGACGACCCAGACAGACTCGGGAGGATATTGGCCAATCAGAAACCACTGTGGACTCCTGGTCAGGATAATTATAGACACTGACATAAGTACAGCAACACTTTTGATTTATTTTCAGAATTGAGAAAAACACATCTTTCGTCATTCCAGGCTCTAACCATGGGTACCACCCTATCACCTTTGCTCTGTATTTGGATCAAATTGTCAGGAGAGTGGACCCCCAAAAGAGGAGCTTGTCACAGTATTTCCATGAAGAAATGGCAGTACCCTTTGGTGTGTGACATTTTTATAATGCTTAAAATTATAAAGATTGATTCATAAGGAGGGGATATCATTTGTCTAGTACCAAATTTTAATTTTATAAGAAATCTTGATAAATTAATGTCTTGGGAAGGTATCATATTTGCTTGGAGGGCAGTTGTTTCACAAATACTGATCAAATTTCTCTTTTATTCAAAAATATCATTATAAGAGGAAATCAATTTTACTTCAAACAAGCATTTACAATTATAGATTATTGATTAATTTATCAAACATCCTATAGGCCTTGACTTCCACATTGGTCTTCCGTATGAGAAGCAGTACAGGGCTCCGCGTATAGTGATGATGAAAAGCTTTGATCAGGAGGAGTACATCAGAAACTTCAAAGGTGACCTCAGCATTCTACAACTCACTGGAGGAAACCCCACAGATTTCATCGGGGTAAGAGGAGCAAACATTAGGGAGAGGCGTAAAATTTACTGACAGATCTATACATATTTATGTGTGTATATTAAGAAATTCTACACCATTTCATTTCATCATTTTGAGTGTTAAAATTTTCTCTCCAGCAAGATATATTTAGAAAATTTTCATATTTAGCACTTATTTTCTTCAAAATTGATATTAGTTTAATATTTCAAGATGAATAGATATAACTGAGGAAAAAGTTCAACAGATTTGCTATCATTACTGGCAGTATTTCTTTTCAGGTTCGGAGGATGAATGACCCAGATATCCGAGTGCTCCCGGTGGGATCTGTTTGTGGTCACGGGACAGCGGAGTCCATGGCTAAGTTCCATGCTATTCTGGGGGAGGGTGGGGTATGGCAGGGTAAGCAACTCCTCTCCAAGGACTCGGTGGACAGATTCCAGCAGATTAAGAGTGGGGGGTATGATCTGGCCTTCGGTATGGATGGAATGTGGAGTTACGGAATGATGATATTCCCAGTCATGGAACAAGGAAAGCCAGTGAGTGGCTGCTTTAGATTACTAGCAAATTTACTTCAGTGAATTACATGTTTTTGAAACTATAATGTAGATAAAAATTTATTTATAAAAGAAGTGTCCATGAAAACGTGATGTTAATTCCTCGTGTTGTGACAGCATATATGGGGGGGGGGGATTTTACAAAATACATGTACATGTACTTACAAGTTTTCCATTTTTTGGCATTACTTCATACATAGAACAACCAGCATTCACATTTAAATATTTTTCTATTTACTAAAAAATAAATTTGTTGTCCTGTTTGTAGACAATGTTTATGTTTGGCCATGGTGGATATGGAGGTCAGATGGGGCTGGCAGACTCCACCTACAAAGTGGGGCTAGCGTACGCCACCAGTCACCTGGACCCCACATCTCGTGCCGGGGCCGATGCAGACAAGCGCTGGCCGTCTATGTACAACGTGCTATACAAGTGTATATATCAGATCGAGAACATCCGAGTTCCTAGGAAGACTTTATATTTGTATGAGGATTACAAGAAAGCCCAGGGTTCCAGCAAAATGTGATTGTTTTGGTTTCTGTGTCTGTTCCAGTATGTTTTCTAAATGTGTTCTAAGAGAGGCCAAAAGATATAATTATGCACAACCTCAAAGATGCAATATTTCTCAGGGACAGCTGAAAAAATATTGTAAAAGGTTTTACCTTTTTTATTACGTTAGAAGCCCAGGCCTTTATTTTTGTACAGCATGTGAACTTATGTTTATAACAAAATAATTTATTCATTCATGATTTTCACTTTGTTAATTGATTTTATGATTATACAGTTGTTAAATTTTATACCCAATATCCAAAATTATTTGTTGACAATAAATTGAAATATAAAAGCCTGTGTTAATTGATAGCTGATTCTGAATATCCATATTATTATACCCCCCGCTTGAAAAGTGGGAGGGTATATAGTAATTGGGATTTCCGTCCATCTGTTACGCTTTATCTCTTTTCCGCAAATCCTCTTATACTACTGAGTGAAATTTAAGGAAACTATCACAGAATGTTTATTACATATTGCCATTGTGCACCTCCTATTTTACTTTTTTATTCAACATGTATTTTAGGTTTCCCATATCAAAACATGGACATTGCCATTATATGTTTACCTATGACGTCACATATAGAAGCTTCTGAATAACATTTGATAGGACGAGTTATTCCTCTTTACACATTACCGTAAAACAATATATAGCAACACATGGACATTATGGGAGGCGGGGGTATCATTTAGTGAGCTCATTGCTCACAGTACCTCTAGTTTTTCTTGATATACATGCATCATCATGGTGGAAGGGGATATAACTTTATGAGCACACAGTAGCCCTAGAGGGTACAAATAGAAGAAGATTGACTTGTTATGGGAAAAACAAATCTTGCTTCTTTTTATCTCTCTCCCATTCCACCAACCGTACCCTCAAGATCAAAGATCTGGGACACAAGATTTTTTTTCTAAAAAATTTTACATTTATACAGGCTTATTTCAGTTTAAAGTTCAAAAGTATTAATAATGGAGGAAATTTGCAATACAGTTACATTTGATTCTTCAATGCTTTGGTGATTGATTGTTTTCCTCCATATTTCTGACCCTAGGCATTCTTTGTGTTCTGTTCCACACATAACAAAGGACACTTGCTAAGTTGTATCATCTTTAATATACATTTAAATTTTCATGACAAATTCAATCATGAACACATACACACTTTTTTCCCTGATTTCAAAATGGAATTCTGTATCAAAATTTTAAGTTAAACTGGTTATTGTTAACAATTGGGAAAATACAACCTGATATCTTTTACTGATAGTTGTATTAAACTTTTATCACACAAATGCAGTGTATGCATGGCAGTAAAGTTTACTTAACATCAAAAGTTTCAAAGCACCCTTAAAATACAAACTTCTGAATAAAAGAATTATTGCAAAAAAAACTCCCTGAAATTAACAAGGTAATCTGGTTCAAAACAAGATTGTGCATTTCACCCACAATACTAATATCTTCAACGGAATTCATTTCTCAGTTTCCAGAACCCAATGCCATTGTTTCGTTCAAACACACATATTTTGTTTAACATGGCTTTGAACAGGGAGGAGTTGGACGGAGGAAGCTTCGAACCAAACTCATCCAAAATCTCCTGAGTAGAAGCCTTCCCGATCATACTACATCCAAACAGAATGAAGTTCTTAATTTCTGAGATGAGTTTGTAAGAGTCTGAATCAATCACGGGGTTTGAAGAGTTATCTCCTTCATCCTCCTCTTCCTCACCAGGTGTCGCCACTAGTTCATTTCTCTTTTTCATCTGGCTCAATAAGAGGTCAGAGGTCATAGAACTGGATGAAGTTTGTCCTGTTTTTAGATCTTTCACCACATTGCCTACCAGAGAACCATCAAAATGCTTCACAGAGGGCTCAGAATCAGATTTCTTCAGCTGCCAAAAGCAAAGTAATCATCATATTATTAAGACATATTTTCTATTGTTAATTCTGCTACATGAATTATTGCTATTGACTATTGTTGAATAAAAATGATTTTATAATATATTTTTAGTCTAATGAACTGTACTCCAAGCATACATTTATTGTATATAGACTTAGCGTGTGATCAGGAATCTTACAGTGGACACTGAAGCAGAAGGTTGTGTCTCCTGTTTCTTTGAGGAGTCTACCAAAATGCTGTTCTTCTTCTGTCCAAACCTTGGCCTGAAAATAAAAAAGAAATAAGTATGCTTGGATTGTTGTTGCATATTTAAATACTTGATGTTCTTCACTTTTATAAATACAAGTGACTTACTTTTTGACCCCTGATTGGCCAGTCCAGGTAGGCAGCCCTGTAATCGCTAAGTTACACCCTGACCTTGACCTCTTCAGAGCTCGAGCGGCTTCCTTGGCAACCCTAGCTGCCTCATTCTCCACGATCATGTAGTCGTGTTTGGAAGGGTCCATAATTACATCATGCTTCATGGCAGTGTCTATACCTGTATGTGCAGTTGTGAAAAAAAATTATCTCATGAAAATAGGGCCTTGGTCAAAGTATAGGCAAAAGCATGACTGATTGAGATCAATATCATATATAAAGGTCAAAGGGTAAAAAATTCAATGATGAATCTTTACTACATGTATTAAACATAAGCCACTTCTGAGGGCACAACATACACCTGTATCTTGTTTTACCTGTAAAAAGTAATTTTAGAAGGGCTTCAATGTACAAATTGTTATACACTGTACGTACAAATCTGTGTGTCTTTATACTGACCTTTTTTGAAGAGTTTGTGGAGGACATAATCGTCCATAATCTTCTTCTCTTCCTCTTCCTTCTCCTGGTTCTGTTTGTACACGTCCTGCTTCACAAGATGAGGAATCTTCTTCCCCTCAAATTCTACAAATAAATCGGGTACATATAAATGGTTCCCTTCAAAGAGACAAGGCACCATGGAAAAAAAGCACCAATGTAAGAATTTCTCTTTACCTGCATTTCGGACCTTCTTCCGATGCTTGTGCTTATGATGCTTGTGATGTTTATTGTGGTGGGAGTGTCTGTGATAAGATTTATCTTTAGAAGAGGATGATTTGTTTTGATGATGAGGACTAGATGTGGTTTTATCACTTTGTTTATCCTGATAATCCCTCTCATTAGAGTCATGCCTGACTGATTTCTGGGCACACCCTTGACTTGTGGATGGTAACTGTGAATTGTCACTCTCCATTATGCTGCTATGAACAGAATCCTTTGAATCCTCAGATCCATGAGCTGAACTGTCACACTTCATCTGATCAAGATTCCTAGATTCCAATAAACCATTTATCATAGTATTGTTTACTTTGGCACTACCACTGCTTGGCACTTTTTCAGAAGACTTTGATTTCATTAGTTTAGAACTGAGTATTTTTGCCAGCTCCCTCATTCGTTTGATCTCACTCTCATCAAAATAAGAATCCTCCTCTTCTTCTTTCACTTCTTCTTTCACTGCTTCAGCCTTCTTCTTATCTTGCAGAACATCAAACCTGTTGGCTCTCTCTTTGACCTCTGATCTCTTGACCTCTGACCCAGTTCCAGCAAAGATGGCACCCGTTTCTGTTCCTTCTTTGTTGCCTTTACTTCCAAGTTCAAACAATTCATAAAGATCATTGGATTTGAAGAACCTCCTCTGTTTTGGATCCTTTAAGACTCTGTTGGTCAGAAACTGCTTGAAGATTTGTCTAAGGAGAAAAGAATAACAAGAAATTACTTTTTCTAAGGAATATCCAAGAAAAAGAAGTCAATGTAAAAAGATATACAAATTTAGAAAACTGACAGAGGACAGTGAAACAAATCCTACATGTACCTGTGGTAGATTTTCTCCTCTATGGTGCCCGAGGTCAGGAGTCTATATATAGTAACTTGTTTGGTTTGACCAATCCTCCATGTCCTCTCCCTGGCCTGAGTGTCTGTGCTGGGGTTCCAGTCGGGGTCAAAGATAATCACCCTGTTGGCCCCTGTCAGATTTACACCTAACCCTCCAACTCGGGTCGTCAGGAGGAAAAGGTAGATGGAAGGATCCTATAGTATTGAGGGATTTATACACTAATACATGTATTGAAATTATGTAGAATAATTCACAGAAACTTCCTCCAGTTATACTTGTACAAGTTTCTGTAATACTTGTACAAGTTTCCCAGTGAATACATGTACATCTAGGTATAAAATTTTGCTTTGTACTTACATGTAAAAAATTTTGAAAATGAATTTTGCTTTAAATTATGAAAAAAAAAAATAATAGCCATTTTGCTTTAAATTATGAAAAACAAACAAAAGAGTAGCCATATTTTAATAAAATTTGTACTGTACCTGGTTATATGTGGTTATCATAGCCTGCCGTGAAGAGATGGGTGTACCACCGTCCATCCTAAGATAGCTGTAGTTACGATTTTGTGTGAAAGACTCTAAAATGTCCAACATCTACAATACACAGAATCAATGGATAACATACAAACACTATTTTCAATGAAAGCATAGCAGTATATCAAAACAGAATTCTTAAAAGCTGAAATGAATCTTGAATGGTTTATAGAGGGTTAAAGAAAAATCTCTACTACTCACAGCTCTGCTCTGACTGAACAGTAGAACTCTGTGTCCCTGTTGTTTCCATAACTTCAGCAGTGCCTCCACCACTATCATCTTCCCTGACCGCTTCCAGTAGCCGTACTCCAGAGACGGGTCACCCTTGCTGTCCTCACCAATGAAAAGCTTAGGTCCACCCGTACAAATGTCAGGGTGATTACAGATCTTCCTCAGGGTGATCAGGCCAGCAAAGATCTACAAAACAAAATAAAATCAAGAGAAAATGCTTGGATTCCTCAGTCGTTCTGAATTGATCAAAATTTACAGGCAATAAAGTTACTACGCGTAAATTAGTTTTTCACAACAGAACATTGTAAAAATTCAGAGCTTGAACACTCTTTGTCTCCATTACCTGGTATTTCCCAGCCAGAATAGCCTGACACTCTCTAGACTGGAGATACTCTAGGTACACATCTCTCTGTTCATCAGTCAGTCTACAGAACAGTACCTGAAAAACAACCTCCTTCATGTAACAGAAAATCAAACCAAACTACACCAACTGGAAAATAAACTTCTATACCACTCCTCTTTGAAAATTTTCACACAAAAACACTTATACAATGTTCTTACTTGTTCATTTTTACTTGGAAGATTAATTTTGACATCAGCTTTCATCCTCCTCAGTAAATATGGATTAATGGTGTCTCTCAACACACAGGCACACTTGTATGCTGTCTGAACCTGCTCAAACATTGCCTCAGTATTAGAAACCTTATCTTGTATGTATCAACAAAATTGTTAAAATAGATTCTGAGGCTGAACATTGCTTACCTGCATTTCTGTGGCATTGGCATATCCTCCCTGAACTATTGGAATTGAAAAGTGCTGCATGAAATCTGGCAATGTTCCAAGCTTTCCAGGAAATACAAAGTCAAACAAGGACCATAATTCCTTCAGGTTGTTCTGGATAGGGGAACCAGACAAGATGATTCGATGTGGAGTCCGAAACTGAAAGTAAAAATCAAAGAATAAAATCAAGGTTTCCATATCATGAAACATACCCCAATACTGTCAATGGGAATAGATGTAGCTGCAGAACTGTAGCTCTCTGCTTGAGAAAATTCGGACAGATAAAGCAGAGAGCTACAGATCCAAGCGTTGTAAAAACCTTCGATTTACGCCGACGATTTTTTGTCGCTACTTTAGGTATTTATTTCGTGTAGTTTAAGCCTTCTCTGGCTTTTAGAATGGTATCTTATAATAATTCATATTTTCAACTCTTATATTTGATACTTTGTTTACCTTTTAACGGTCGGAGACAGTCCTGAATACAGTTTTGTAATATCGCTTTAAAAAAGTTCCATTTAGACGCCCATAACCACAAACAGCCATTTGTTAGCTTTGGTAAGTAAATGATCAGGAATTGAAGATGAATGTATGATCAATTATAAAATACCATTTAAAATGTTTTGAAAGCTGAGGAAAGTATAAAATACACGAAAAAAATACCCATAGTGAGCGACAAAAAATCGTCGGCGTAAATCGAAGGTTTTTTCAACGCTTGGATCTGTAGCTCTCTGCTTTATCTGTCCGAATTTTCTCAGGCAGCGAGCTACAGTTCTGCAGCTAGAATAGATGATGACCAAAACTTTATATTGCTTCCATTTGATTCATATTTTTAATTCTTAATTGTGTACAGAAAGACTAGGGTAAATATTTGCTAAATCTGTACTCTATATCACTTACCCCACCCCCAACGAGTGCCTAACTTCATATTGAAGTCATATTTACCTGTTTGCATGCCTGCGTTACTTGAGCGTCTGGATTCCTAATTTTGTGGCCCTCGTCGAGCACCACGTAATGCCAGTCATATGGCAGGATCTTGTCCTGGTGGATAACCAAGGTACTGAAGGAAGTGATGAGGACCCCCTTATCCTTCACAATGCTCCAAATCAACTCCTCCTACAAAATAGTAACTAAGTCACTTAGCTGATCATCTTTCAGAACATGTATATGCCACATAAATATCTGTTTATTGCAATTCCCTCCAATTGAAACATCCTCTGTACAGATTCATCTCAAATTATGGCTTGATTCCGATACATGATCCATAAGTGTGGAATAACTCAACTTAACTAACAGCAGAGAAAATACCAGAGGTTCCGAAATGTCAGACTCACCTCATTCCCAGTGAAGGATCCAGAGGAGTGCAGGATGGCCACCCTGAACAATGGCCACCACTTGTGGAACTCTTTAACCCACTGAGACATCACTGTTGTTGGTGTTACAATGACTGTAGGCCCTAAACCACGGTATCTGAAATACAAAACAATCCTCGTTAAATCTGTGAATTTGTGTACAAAAAAAATATTTATTGGACTTTTTGAAATAATTGTTTTTTAACAAATTAATATGAGAATAATTGCAGAACAATTGTGAACACGTTAGCCTACTTGAAGTGTTTGGAGACGATTTTGCTCTGCCTCAGCGCCGCCATGAAGGCAATCATCTGGATGGTCTTGCCCAGTCCCATCTCGTCTCCGATTATGCCCCCTGCTGACTGACAGTGCAGCTCCCACAGCCAGCTCACACCCACTCTCTGGTAACTAGATATTAAAAATAAAATTGCACATTAGTATCCATCAAATATTGAGAACCTTTTTTTAATAAAAAAATCACTGTTACATATGTAATCTGAGATCTTTATAAATTATTTTAGTTTCTTGTCTGCTTAGAAGAAGTGTAATGACATAAATATTTCTACAGATATGAAAAATCTTATTATTTGCTCTCTATTCTGATCTACCTGGTATTAATATAAATACAGTGTACATGTAATTCAGAATCTCTGTTGAGCATCACAGTGTATAATTACATGTGCATGAATAAGTTTTTTTCTCTCACTAATACTTACTTGAATAACTGTGACCAGATCCTGCCCGGTACTCGCAGCCCTCCCTCCAATTCTTCATCAAGCTCCTCCTCAATCTCCCCAGTGTCCACTCTCTTTAACCTCTTCCTCTCGAGCTTGTTAAATTCCCTATCAAATGTTTAATACTTTAGAAATCCTTATTTTTTTTTTAGCATGGGAACAATTCAAACTGTGTAGGTAGGCACAAAACTTGAAGCAAATAAAAGACATACAATGGCAATCCAAGAAATCTCTAATTTTCTACCCTCTAATTGTTCTGATATTGTGATTCCATGGAATTATAATTTCAAGTTAAAAATGTCTTTATAAATTACAACGATACATGTATTTCTTCAGAAGCTATATGCCCAATAAGTTTTCTTTCTACATGTATAACAGAATTCCAACAATAGACTTTTTTCAATCTTACTCAATACGGCTGTGATAAAAATCTTCGTCCCCGTCATCTTTGCCTTTTCTCTCTGCAATGTCCCGGTTAATTTTCCTTTTACTTGCAACAGCAGAGTCTTCCTCCTCACTCGACGCCATGTACTTTGGAGGTTTCTTTGGCTTTATTAATGATCTCCTTTTCTTTCCCCTCTTCTCTTCTGTTAATGGTTTAAAATCCAAAATTACTTAATATTTACATGTATATAGCCTGAGAGAGTTAAACCCACCCATTAAGATAATTAAGTGTATCTTTACTTGATATCTCTGGTTCCTCCTCCAGTCCCGAGTCCTCAGAGCTCTGTCTCATGAGCTCCCCCTCCTCTGGTCTGTACTCCTCCCCGTCCGACAAGTTACCCTCCGGGTCGTCATAGTAACAGTTCTCTTCATCACTCATGGCCGAATCTTCACGGAAATTACTGGATATCCTAGAGTATCTCCTCTTACTTCTGTAATTGTGTTTGTAAAACGCCCCCTCCACATCATTCCGATAATTTTTCTTGTCTCTAGAGTCAAAAAAGTTTTCTGACCTGTCTGTACTTTGTGATGTTGAAGCAGCTGAGTCTACTTGAGCCTTCATTCCATGACTGGAAGAACTTGATTTTTCAGGAGATTCTTTTCTACTCACTGCTTTCTTTGACGATCCACTCTATAAAAGTTCATATTTATATAAAGTATGTTAAATGTAAATGAATATGCTGTCTGACAGAAAATTATTCAAAACAAAACTGATAAATAAAACTGCATTTCCACACAGCAAATAGTTTATTTATTTAGGTAAATTACAGTTAATTTAATCTTTTTATATTTTTTCATGGAGAAGAACAAAAGTTTTCTGATTTCTACCTCATTCTCTTCCTCTGTATATTTTGGATCTTTGCTTGTTGATGATGAGACAACAGTTCCAAATGGAGTCATCTGTCCCAGACGGATCATTTTTTCCTTTTCTGTTTCTGATTTAGAACTCAGTCCTAGTAGCTTGTTCAGTGCAGCTCCATCTAAATTTAATGAGTAAAATACAATCTTCTCATAATAAACATATGTTGCCTTTTATCATAATTATTTTTTAATGGGTAAAAAAGTTACCTTGTTTAAAAACATCCTGTGGAATATCCGATGTCCCATTCATTTTGATCTGTATTGCTCGTTGTCTTGCATACAAAGTTTTCAGCTGACTTAACTGTAAGAAAATTTAAGTTAATTTAGCATTTTTTTTACAATGAATATAATCAGAATATTCTAATTAAAGAGAGATGTCATAGTGTGAAATTTACCTTATTCTCTTTCTGATTCTGGACGGAGATCAGTCTGTTTCTCACATGACTGTTTCCTGCTGCATTTCCCAGAGTTGACAGAACTTTGTCCATAGTTTCCACTTCCTTCTTAACTTTACTTTAAACATAATAAAATGATGATTATAACATTATAATTCACATGAACAAATAATAAATATTATTATACCTCATTATAAATATTCTACAAAACACGTTATCTGATCGGTTCTAGGTTATCATGTGATTGGGCTGTAAAACTTCATATTTCACAGCAGTTGGCATGCTTTTCATCATATTCCACCTCTTCGGATACTTAGTGCATTTTCCCGCAATAATTATCGTTCGTATTTAAAGAAAACTCCAGAGAGAAGTAGACATCACAATAACCTGGTTTACGTCACAAAATTGATAATAATGTGTTGACAAAGGGGTTTTAGTTACTTTATGTTAAAAATGAAAGTGAATTTGAAAGTTTACATTTATTTCAAAAGTTTTGCTTGTATCGGTATAATAAACAATTCATTGCATGAATGTTCTGGAAACATGAAGACTTATTCAGCAAAGAAAAATCATATTCCCTCGGGCAAAGCCCTCGGGGAATATTATTTGACTTGGCTAAATAAGTCTTCATATTTCCTTCACTATCATGCAATAAATGTATAATGTGTGTCCTAAATATGTGTGTAACACTCACGCTATATCATATTTGATGTCGGTCTCTTCATTCTGAAGCCTTTTTTTCTGTTGTTCTTCCTCCTCTTTAGCCAAAGCCATATCTACCTGAGCCATCACACCTGTTTGACAAAAATCCATTGGTTCCTCATTAAATTACATGCAATATGGCATTTTTGTTCTAATACAAAGGATGAACATGTGAATTATTTTGAAAAGGTGTATATTTTTAGAGAGGTTTCATCGATTGTAGATTTTAAATCGTATACAAGGAAATATACCCTCCCCCTCGTTTAATACCCATCATCCATTAAATATTTAATACACACCTTCCTCAAATTCTTCTTGATTAAAGACAGTCAGCCCAAGATCCCCTAGTTCACTGTCTTCATTCATTTCTGCGAGTTCCGCAGAAGGAATAAGTGTCCTGTCGACATGGAATCTAGTCTTGGAATCTTCCTCCTGGGCTGCAGATTCCTCCTGACCAGATTCTGGGGGACACTCCTCTTTTACTGAACCACTGCAGCCTTCCATCACACCAGAGATGTGTGAACTTTGTTGTATTTCACTCATTTTAAACGCCTTTTTCACTTTCAACTTAATGGGAATTAGTTAATCAATGAAGTTTCATTATAAATATCTATTTTTTCCATTCTTTCTACACTATTACACGTCCAATTCTCGGCATGCAGAAACACTGCTTCTTCGGCAAGAAAGATTTCATAACAACCCTTTCAGTAATGTCGCTTATGTACATGCAGAAAAGAATTTTTTGAAATAACATCTTTATGTCCTATTAGAATTAATTATTTGTCGTATGAATCTACTAATTTAAAATACTTTTGTCGATATTATTTTAAAATAAATGATAATTTGTGTGTATAAATTATTTATCTTATGATACGTAAGCGGCTAAAATTTACTTCCGGTGTAAACAAAAAGTTGAGAGACATGTCGACTGTTCAAGTCCTATGCCCCAACGGTCGGCGACAGAACGTTAAAGTGACACCAAATACAAAACTCCTTCAGGTTAGAACAAAATGAAATTTCTGTTAAACTTATTTCAAGCAAATGGTTGGCATTTTTTAATGACATGTCAAAGTGTGTTCTTTTTGAAGATTCAAATTTGCATGTCATCCTTGGACAATCCACTCATTTAATAAACATTTGACATCCTACTTCAGATTATGTTATAATAAAAAAAAAAAATTCACTCAATATATAGGTATCTTTAGTGAAATTTGAGTTGATCAAGTTATCAGTTTTACATATGTACTTGAAATTATTATAATTAGGGAATAACTATCTTCTAATTTGGTATTTGCGACCGTTAATGCTGATTTAACGGTCGCAAACTGAGTTTTACCGGCGACGCGTAAGCGGAGCCGGTAAAACGGCTTTAACGGTCATTAACGGTCGCAAATACCAAATTAGAAGTTTAGTTATTCCCATTCTAATGCAATCCACGCATTTTGTTTCTTGTTTACGTCTTATTTTGTTGAATTTGGTTAAATGAAATACGTCACGGAGCATTGTGTTTTTGCGTCGCTCTATTATGACGTCACAATGCAAAAGCATTCACGCTCATTAATGCTCGTTTTACTGCTTCAAACATCAGTGCATTAGCCAATCAAATCGTGTTTTACAAAACACTTGCATTAGAATAATAAATATGTTTACTCACCAATCAAGGGCCCTCGGGGGGCATGAACAAATTATTACAATATAATTACTGATTACAATTCTATATTATAGGTGTATTATGTAATATGACTAGTGATTAAGTTTGACATTGAGAATTATTAGTGCATCACAAAAAGATGTATCATCATGAAAATGTATGATTTGTTACATATTCATAGTACAGTCTCACACTGGATTTAAGCATAGAAAACCATAGGATATGATAAAAAAAAAAAAACAATTAAGTAAAAATAAAAAATATGAAAAAAAAAAAATTCTTGTAATAATGGCAGTAATCTGATATACAACTAGTGCATCTTGAATACAAAGGGCACCAGGGGATGATACCTCTACACAGCCAGTCTGGCAAAAAAAATACCCTAAGTATTGAAGATGGTCATTCAAAAAAAAATCATTGAAGTATTAACAGAAATAATAATTTCAATTAATAAGTAATTAGCATATAATTATGAACTTGATGCAAACTAATCTCTTGGAGTTAGTTCAATAGATATTTAACATTCTAATCTGAATATATGCATACCCACATACACAAAAATATTTTTATGATGAAAATATAATAATTTCAAGTACATATGTAAAACTGATAACTTGATTTACTCAAACAGTTACATAACTAAAGATACCTAAATATTGAGTTAAATTTTTTTTGAATCTTAATATAGTCTGAAGTAGGATTAATTAAAATAATTTATGCTATGAAATTCATGGCATAAATTATTTCAATTAATGAAGTGAAATCATATATATTCATGGGTTTACATTATGTGCTCTTAAAATATACTTAGTTGGCTGTAAAATAATAATTTCTTTAATATCCAGTTTTTTCTACAACATCACTTGATATTGGAAAACAAGTGTTGTAATTAAAAATAAATAATAGCAGGGGGTGACAAATCCCATTGCCCTACGCCCGGTGCTGGTGATTTTTAAGGTTTGGCAAGTGAACTTTTATGAACCACTTGCCCATGAGCAAGTGACTTATCAAAAGTAAAATCAATATGTAAGCTGTGGTTTAAAGCTGGGTATAAGGGCTTGCATGATCTACTTAATATTTGTCTTCCTCTTTTTTTTTTTTTTAAATGTTTATAAATACATTTATTACTTTATGGTAGGGCAAGTAAAAATTCTGGTAGGGCAAGTGAATTTTGACCATGTACTTGCCCTTAGACAAGTGCCTTAAAAATCTATTTGTCAGTCCATGAATAGTCAAAAAAATATAGATGAAGTCTATTAAAATTCTATTATTTTAGTGATATGGTTTCAATATTCATTGAAAATTTCTTTCAAATTGTAGGTTACTTTTAATCCCCTCTCATTTTCAAGTGTCAGTTGTTGTTATTTTTTGTATTGAAAGTTTTTTAATGTATCACAATTACATCAGATATGTTCTATTTCAGGTACTAGAGGAAGTGTGTAAAAAGCAGGGATTCCTTCCTCCCGAGGACTACTCACTTAAGTATGACGTGTACAGTATTGTCTCGTGTTATTACAAAAGTGGAGGGAAATCAAATCTCATTTGTCTCTATGTCTTACAAAAAACTTTAATGTTCTTAAACTTCAGAGCTTTGAATGAGAAAAAATAGAACTCTCTCTTAAGAACACTTTGCATGTACTTCAAATATGCAAAACTTCTTTTAGTGTGATGAACAAACAAGAGTGTTACAATATGCAAAAGGCCATTGGAATTGAACAAATTTGCCCCCAAACTGGGGGACAAGTCTTCTCTGAATTTTCTTTTTTCAACAACGAAGTTGGAGGGAATATAGTAACAACCCTTTGTGGTGTTGGGGATGGAAGTGGTGGTGAGTACATGTTTAATAGAAATGACCTTATCATTATTTTATTGCATAACAGACATGGAAGAAAGACTGTAGATGTAACCCTCTCCATAAGATATTCCAATCTCCCCAACAATGTTAAACTGGAGCTGGTGAAAAGTGAGTCAAGCCGAGCGGAACAAGACGTCCTGATTGCGCTACAGCTGGAGGACGGACAGAGACTACAGCATACATTTCCTCCCGCCACCTCACTGTGGGACCTGCTACAGCACTGGGAGAAAGTGGACAGGTCAGAAAATATGTACTTATACTTGGTTCGTCTGTTTTTAGAGAAATGTGACAGGGAATATTGTCTTAAATAGTTTTTCTTCCATCAATGAGTTACCAGTACATCTGTTAGTTCCACAAATAGAGCATGTTTCACACAGAAAAGTGTTGAAATATCAGGTCTTACTGAGACAGAGAAAGCTGACAGGTCAGGCTCCAGGAAACATGTACTGATAATTAATTCTGTTTCAATAGAAATATGACAGTAAATAGTGTCTTGAATATTGTGTCATTGTTAAGTAAGTCAACCATACAAAGAGCATGTTTTACACAGAATACACACTGTATTGAAATATTGGGCCTTACTGAGACAGAGTACATACAAGATTTACTGAAAGATGAATTTTTATAAAATACAGTCATATTAGAGTAAAAGTAATGTTTCTTTGATATAGTGCTCACACTGGAAACCTTTGTAAGGTGGATCCGACTCATAAACCCCCCATCCAGACTACTTGTATCTACATGAGAGAGGAGGTAAGCTTATGCTTGCAATATACATGTACATGTACATACATGTGTGGTTATCAAGTAGATCTGCAAGTCCAAAATTAACATAAAAATTATAATTGTAACGTAAAATTTATTTTATTGAGTTTGAAGACTTGCTGTATCGTGTATTAAAGTATGAAACAATGAAGATTCCCTTTATTCCTAGGTTATAGGTGAGGTTGCTCTACAGACCATGACACTTAGAAAGCTGGGCTTAACTGGTGGAAAAGCTGTCATAAGGTATACAATATGTGTATACAATCTAGCCACAAAGTATTGAAGAATTTTTGGATATATTTTCTGTCAAAAACATGATATCTTACTTAGTCAAACATATAATTATTTTATTAGAATTTTTAAAAAAATGATGTTGATGAAATATTTTGGTTTTTTTTTCAGACTTGTTCACAGACCAGTAGATGACGCTGTGATGGCAGAAATTTTAGATAAAATAGAAAGAGAGAAAACAAAGCTGGAGAAGCTAGACTCATTAGCTCAAAGACAGCTTTCCCAACAGGAGGATAAATCTCTGCCTCCTAAAACTGAAGAGTTAAAGTCTGAAGACAAGTCAAAATCAACTGATGACAAATCTGAAGCCCCGACCCAGTCAACAAGTCAGACATCAGAAGCCATGGAGGTAGACCCAAAACCCAGTACATCAGTACCCAGCACATCACAGCAACCAATGGAAGTAGAGGACAGGATTGAAACCCCAGGTCATAGGGCAGCAAATGAGGGTAGAAGTCAAGGTCATGGTAATCGGCAGCAGGAGTTTGTAGAAACAATCAGACAGATGAATATTCCAGGGGTTCAAGTGTTTGCTCCTGGAGATTTTGATGAATTATCACCACAAGAACAAGAGGTAGTGTGAAGTATATGTACCACAAACTAATAACCTAAAGAGCAGCATGATATTAAATATACAGCATTTATTTTAAGTAAAATGGAACCAACAGTTAATTTTTTTACTAAAATGTAGATTGCAAGACGTCTGGCAGCACATTACATGCCACAAATGGGTTTACAGCCAGCGCCCAGTCGGCAAGCAGCAGGGGGATCAAAACCAAAGAGAGGTCGAACTCAAGAAACAGTCCAGTACACAGAATTCAAGGTTTATTGTTGTATTCTATCTTGTTTGTGAACAAAAAATCTTATGAATACCCACAACAGTTTTCTTTTGTGATACTTATAATTTACATGTATATGTTTTTACATTTACACAGTTTCCAGAGGACACAAAGGGAAAAGATGTTTATAAAAATGAACTAAGGTGGGTTGATATATATCTTTGGGAAGAAGGGAAATCAAAACATAAGTTTGTAAAAGTCAATGTCCAACTTGCTTTTATATAAAATATTAGAATAACTGTGTGAGTTAGAAAACACTTTCAAGGATCACCTAATTTTTTACTTTGTAGTGAAGTCAATAGAGAGGAATACAAGGTAAAGTTAGAAATCTTTCATTTGCTTTGATACAAACATTTCTAATACCGTCTTTCTCCACGCTACATCTTTTTTTTGTCATCATGAGTAACTTCTATTTGACTCTAGCCCTGTGATAGAGAAGCTGTTTTGTTTAATGCAGAGGAAGTCATCAGATCTACTGCTTCAAATGAAGGTCAGTTGACTGCAATGCACAGGAAAGATTATATAAAATATATCATCTGGTTTAAACAAAGAAATTTTTACAATTATAAGTGAATAGAACATAAATTATTTTGATTATTATCATGTAAGAGATGTGCTTAACACTTTACAACTTACAAAATTGTTATACAAAATAAACTGAATCCTCACGTCATAGAAATATAACGTTACCATTTTCTCGCAAGCACTTCCTAGCAAGGTACGCGTTTCTCTAAAGTTTAGCGTAAATAATATCATGACATAATATTTTAATTAGAAAATAATTTTTTCTTATTTTATGACATTAAACAAGTATGAAATAGTTGGAATTTGGCAATAAATTGAAGATTAATGAACTTTTCAAAGTGCGTGATTGCGGGGAAACGGTAAATGCATGATTTTGTGTCAGAAATAGGAAATGGTATATGCGTTAAAATGCGTGACTGCGGGGAAGGGGGTTAACTTAAGCTATCTAAGCCTGTATTTCAGTAAATTTTATATGAATTCTTGATTGCAGATCTGCCCGATGAATTCTTTGAAATAACAGAAAATGATATCAGGAAAATGATGGTGGACCTTCAGAAGAGAGCGTGAGTACTTCAGTTTTCTACTAAACTCAGATGTATTATCAAAATGCTAACAGTTAAACACTTCTCACTTATTTCGTGGCACATGCAAGTAGAATGGTTGATTGATTTCAAAAAAAGTTTGGAGTTATTTGGGAGATTCCTTTTTATTTTAATATGAATCCTAACTGTTTCATATTGGAAAGGGGAGTCGGGTTAAGGGGCACATTTTGAGTCTGTTTGTTTCACTGAAGGTAGTGTCTTGGCTTTTAAATACAGTTTATACTGAAAGAATACACAAAGATTTATAATTTCCCTACACAGAAAAAGTGAGACGGAGCAGCCACTGTTAACACGTAGCATGGTCCAGGAGAGGCTGGAGTCACAGTATTCTAAGTACCAGCACGTTGTCATCAGGATCCAGTTCCCAGATAAAGTGGTGCTCCAGGGACTGTTCCGACCAAAAGAGACAGGTGGGTGAGAGATAGCTCCCTGGCTTTTTCTCATTTTTATTCTTCATTGTTTTCTTTTTCAGGGAATTATGTTTATTATTTTGAATTAACATAACATTTTAATTAATATCTATTGATAAGTTTATCCATTACGGATTTTTTTATTTTTTTCAGTTCATGCTTTGCATAAATTTGTGAAAGAATATCTGGAGGACAAAAGCCAAGGATTTTATCTTTGTAAGTAGGAAATTCATAAGTATTTACCAGGCAGGTTTCATAGAGAGGGATATACTGATCGCATTGAGTTACATTTACCAACAGAAAGCTGTGCATGTATTATGATCAATTATCTTCATTATTTTCCAGACACTGCTCCTCCAAAACAGGTGTTAAAGGATCAAACACTGAATTTAATTCAGGTATTTTATGCATTTTTATTTATAAATTCAGAAAATAATTTAAATCCTAATGCAAGGAAATATATATGAACATGTGCATGTAAGTTAAATGTAATTATACTGAGCAAAGTACCAACATGAAAAAAAAGGTTTGAAGTAATAAGTCAAGGAGCTGTTTGAAGCTGTTTATTTGGGTGTATTTTACAGGCAAAACTAGCACCAGCATCTGTTGTGTATTTTGGATCAGAGGCGACAAAAGGTTTGTGAATTTAAAACATAGACAAAGTTAAACTTGAGCTTTTACTCCAGTAATGTGTACTGGTAATTCTTATTTTACCTGATTTGTGTCAAACTTTCAGATCATTATCTTTCGGAGGCTGTGATGAAAGAAATCAGTCCTAAGAGTAAAGCGGAGGATATTGTGGGAAAAAGGTAGGTTATTCTGAGAGAAAAATTCATATCCTAACCTCTTCTTGTCAGAAAATCTCAAAAACTTCTGCTGTGGGGTTGAAAGACAAATGGATGATATGCAGGAAGACATACAGATATATAGATGTAAAATCTTAAGTTTCCTTTATTTATTTGTTTTACAGCTTGCCTAAGGATGAGACTCCAATTTCATCAAGAAAAGATCAAGTACCAGGCCCCTCTAAACCAAAACCAAGCAAACCAGACTCTGACCCCTCATCAGATTCCAAAAAACCAGGCATCCCAAAGTGGTTTACTGCAGGTAATGTGAAAAGTCATTCCAGAAATCTTCTGCCTTTACATGTACCAGGTACTTGCCTCTTTTATTGAAAATGTGAAAATACTGACGACTAGAAGTTATCACCCTTTTTCAACTTAAATAATTGAATACATGTATTGTTTTCAAAACTTTTTAAAATTTAACTTTGATACTAAAATTGCAATCAACTTCAAGTTTCAAAGATTTTTTTTTCTTTCTCATGTAAAAAAAAAATGTCCATATACTGTATTGTTGTCTATTAACAAGATGATTAAAATTATTGTTTTCCATATAGATTTAGAATCTGTAGGTCTTAGAAATCAAAGGTTAGGAAATTACTGTGCATACCAGAAAACAGAATTAGTTTGAGTTTCGTAGAATTATGACTCTTGTTTTTGGAAATTAGAGTCTTTGAACCACTAAAATTGAAAAATTCCTAAGAAATGCCTTTTTCATTGAAAACTTTTATGAAGTATGGCCCTAGAATTCCAAAAAAACAAGCATATTTCATGAAGCATGTTAGTTCTTTGTGGAAAGCCTATCTGAGATGTCTTAAATATGAATTGCTTCAGTAGTACATTTATTATCAGAATGTTTGTTGATGCTTCTTGTTCTTGTTTTTCAGGAAAAAAGTGACAAGTTTCCAAGTCTTGGAATAATTTGATCAAACACTGCATTCTTCAACACTTGGATGGTGGTTCTATCTATTAGCCTCATTCTGACAATACAGTACATGACATTGACGTCAATCACTCTTCATTTCACAGCTTATCAATGAAATAAATGAGCTTAAAATCTCTACAGAGGTGTTCTTTATAATTAGAGTTCAAGGATCAGAGTTTTTTCCAGTTCGATTATGCACTTTGAATTTATGAATTTTCGTGAGGGTTTAATTTTCATTTAATTTTCATTGTTTTCAAGATATGGAGAGAGCCACAAATTAATGACCACCATGAAATGTAAAATTTGTGTGCATTATAAGTTTGTGTGCATTTACATGAAATGTAAAATTTCATATACATTACCACTAAACATTCTCCAATCATGAAATCAAATCCCCGGAAACCAATATTTTTTTGATAGCACACACAAATTTTATAACTAGTTATAAATAATTTATTTCCAACAAAATGCAATATATCTCTAACAATACATAATTATATGAAGAAAACTGATAACAGTATAGAGATTTACTGTACAACATAAAAGATGAACAAGTAGGCATGGTATACATTGTTGTCTGCTATCACAGTCATGAACAATTCAGAAAAAATATGTATGAAAGTCAAAACATTTTACGAATAAGCACATTATGTATGTTACATTTAAAAGAAAATGTGATAAAGAATGTGAAATAATAAGACACTTGATTGAATTAATTCATCATCAGTCTCAGGTATAAGCAGTAACATTTGTGCTTTGCACTCATTCAGTCGCTAATCTCCGTTTAACACAGTTGTACAATTCTGGCATTCACAAGAGCCAGCATCTTTCAATCTCTCTGTAATGGTCCTGTGTGATGTGTGACTAATAAATAAAGGTGACATTTGTAGTCTGTTCAGCTCCTACTGGCAGCCATATTGAAAGCACCTGGAGGGGGTCCCCGAGTCGTATCAGCGGTACAGGGGAGATAATCGCCGAGGACTGTTACGCGCAAGTTTGTCATTCTGTAAAAAATTATAAACAATCACATTCACAATTCTAACACTGGCCATGTTCCACTAGTCATTCAGTATTAAAGCTATTAAGGACAGATGATACAAACAAATTTTTTCTTTGAAAAAGATTTAATATCATGTCACAAGTTTAGAAAAGTGGATGGTTCTTTGAAATTTTTTTCCTAAGAACTGGAAACTGAAATAGACTTTGAAAATATTACTAATATTTCAATATAATTACAGATATGAACAAAACACACTCAGTAAAGGTTTACAGATGAAAACAAAGTTCAGAATATGTTATCCTGGCACTAAAAGTGTAATATAAACTTTAAAACCAGAAGTCTCTGTCAAGACTGAAGCTCTACTGGTTTGTACTTATAGCAAAGAAAGAGAAAAGTACTTCAGCAGTTGGGAATTGAAACTTTACAACATCAATAAATAGAATAATGATCCTTGATAAAGTCTCCTTATGTTCTTAGTGTAGTCTACTTGTGTGCCAAGTTATATTGAATTCAGACCAAAACTGTAGGAGGAGTAGCATTTTGAAACAATTTTATAGACATTTTCATTTTTAGTAACCACGGCAACACCATTCATGGAAATCAAAAACCGATTATTATGGATCTAAGTGTAGTCTACTTGTATGCCAAGTTATATTGAAATCAGACCAAAACTGTAGGAGGAGTAGCATTTTGAAAGAATTTCACAGAAATTTCTATTTTTAGTAACCACGGCAACAACGTTTATCGAAATCATAAACCGATACACAGAATTATGTAACTTAGTGTAGTCTACTTGTGTGCCAAGTCATATTGAAATCAGACCAAAACTGTAGGAGGAGTAGCATTTTGAAAGAATTTCACAGAAATTTCTATTTTTAGTAACCATGACAACACCGTTTATAGAAATCAAAAACCGTTATATAGAATTATGTATCTTAGTGTAGTCTACTTGTGTGCTAAGTTATACTGAATTCAGACCAAAACTGTAGGAGGAGTAGCATTTTGAAAGAATTTCACAGAAATTTCTATTTTTAGTAACCACGGCAACATCATTTATCGAAATCAAAATCAGATATACAGAATTTTGTATCTTAGTGTAGTCTACTAGTGTGCCAAGTTATATTGAAATCAGACCAAAACTTTAGGACGAATAGCATTTTGAAAGAATTATACAGAAATTTCTATTTTTAGTAACCACAGCGTGTTCCGTTTATCGAAATCAAAAACCGATATATAGAATTATGTATCTTAGTGTAGCCTACTTGTGTGCCAAGTTATATTGAAATTAGACCAAAACTGTAGGAGAAGTAGCATTTTGAAAAATTGTTTACAGACAGACAGACAGCTGGACAGACGGACGGACGCCGGACGCATTACTATCGCATAAGCTCTTCTGGTCTCTGACCAGTAGAGCTAAAAATATACCAAGCCAGGTGAATTTTAAGAGGAAGATCAAAATGACAAAAAATTAGCAATATCACATAGGCTGAATTTTACCATTTAGCTTTTCCTAATAAAAATCACCTGGCTTGGTATATTTTTCTTAAGTTTATATTACACTTTTAGCACCATATTAACATTTTCTGAAATTTGTTTTCACCTGTAAACCTTTACTGAATGTGATTTGTCTATATTTGTTTTTTCATTGAAATAGTACTAATATTTTCCAAGTCTTTTTCATATTCCAGTTCTTAGGAGAAAAAATTCTAAGAACCATCCACATTTCTAAACTTGTGACATGCTATTAAATCTTTTTCAAAGAAAAAATTTGTTTGTATCATCTGTCCTTAAATAAAAAAAAATCAGCAATGGTCTTTGTGCATGAACATTTTATTCCTGTCAGTAAAAATTTTGTATATTCCCATGGTTGCCAAAAAATTGATATGTAAAGTTTTTGAGTTTAAGAAAAAGGATAATTCATGCTAATCTAATTTTTGGCATAATAATACACCAGAAGTGAAGGTTATAGTGCAGTAGATATCACACTATATATAGTGCATCAGATATCACAAACTAATGTGAGAGCAAGGGAGATCACTATGGTACAATGTTATGACAATACACAAGTCTAGTGGTGGTTATCAGGGGTGATAACTCTGGCAAGGCACTAGGTGGGATTTTATAAAGGTGGATAACTCTGGAATAGAATTCAGTGGGACTTTGTGAAGGTAGATAACTCTGGCAAGGCACTTGGTGGGATTTTATAAAGGTAGATAACTCTGAGAGGGAACTCGGTGGATTACTCTGTACCTGGCAGGCACATCGACAGGGAGGAGGGGCACTTAGGTAGGTGTGTCTCCGTGATTGTCGCACCTCTCTCGGAGAATCCTGGTTATTTATCAAGACATGTTAACCACAGAACAGACAGAAGTTTATATGTCTTTTATTATACAGAAAGAGCATTAGTTTCTGGAATAAAGTCAGATTTATATTGCAAGAACTGAAATAGGCAAGAGCAGAAGGGAGGTAACTTTATATTTACTCAGTATGTTAAATTCATGTTAGTCTTCTTGACTGGGGGTTTAACTATCAAGAACTTTAATTCTAAGTAACTGGGTTAATATGAAATCTATTATAACTTACATAGACAGGGTAATCATGTAAAACCATGCCCGCTGAACGTCCAAACCCGTGTTCTGCTTCATTTAACTTTAACAACATATCAGCTCTCTCTTTACCCCAACTTCTGGAATTCTCTAAAAGCTGTAACAATAAAACATATTTTAAAAATCCTGGAAGGTTTTGATGCCTTTCTTTTTTAATCATTTTTATCTTAACAAAACTTTCAATAATTTTTATACTGATTATAAATGTTTTGAATTGATAAGCATTTTTGATGTTTTACTAATTTGAATAAATATTTTGAATGCTTGCCATATTTTTTAAGTATTTATAATTTTTCACAATTTAAAATAAATATTTTAAATACCTCCATGTGAAGATCAAAATTTGAATGTTTTTCAAATAAATAAGATTATACCTGGGTTTCCAGAGACTGTATCCGGGCCTCGGCTTTCTCCAGAGCCTGGTACAGCTCCAGTTTATCTGTTTCAGAGGTTGAGGATCCCTTATTACTTAATCTCAACTGATCCTGGAATAGACAATTTCCAAATCAAGACAGAGATTTGGAAAACATCTTATTCTAAGCTGTCCTTTTTTTCCCCATAAAAAATTGTTCTTTTTTTTATCCTTACCCTTAAATCATCAGCCTGTTGTCTTAGTCTCTTGTTCTCCTCTAACAGGGCTTCATTGGCTTCTTGGGCAGCATCTATTGGCAGAGAAGTTAATTATATGTATAATTTAGAATTAGAAATTAGTAGATATAAATGCCAAAAGCTTATTTTTTACCAAGGTACAAAGCATAGAAAATTCAGTCTAGAACAATATTTATTATTTCATTCTTAAAATTTGCTTTTAGACATAAAATGAAAATCATTAAATTATGAAAAGAATTTGACATTTGCCCTGTATTATTTGCCCTATAGACATTTTGCCCCAGTCTCTCTGTGACTTACCCATTGAATTTTTGTCCCAGTCATTAGTGACTTACCTGTAGACTTTTTGCCCCTGTCTCTCTGTGACTTACCTGTTGATTTTTTGCCCTGTTCAATGTGTGACTAACCTGTAGACTCTTTGCTCCGGTCTCTGTTTGACTTTTTGACTTTGACTTTTTGCCCCAGTCTCCCTACATTACTAACCAGTTGACTTTTTGCCCCAGTCTTTGTTTGACTTACCCGTAGACTTTTTGTCCCAGTCATTTTGTGACTTACCAGTAGATTTTTTGCCCCGGTCTCTGTGCTGTTTTTCTAGGATCTTCTCCATCTTCTCTATGACCTTCTCCTGTTTTTTACACGCCTCCTCCACTGTCCTCATCTTCTTCAGTTTCTCCTGGAGTTTGGTAATCGCCTCGTTCTGTTGTTTGTAGGTCTGAGCAATCTTTATATACCTCTTCTCTTGGTCATTTTTCTAAAGAAAACAAATTTTCTAGATTTAAAAGAACTCTTTTAAATTAATCTTAGGAAAAGTGTACAGTTGTTTTCTTTAAGACTTGGTCAAATGTAAAAAAACAAAGAAGTTTTTTAAAAGCTAAATTCGTATTTATACATGTATCACATCATCATATTTTTATAGATTTACATTATGAAAGTAAATAATATAATTAAAAACAGTGCCAATAATATACCATCACACTGGTGTGAATATATCGCAAAAAAGCCTGTGTTAGATATTGTACCTTAATGAGTTCGTTCTGTAGTTTCTGAACTTTGTCTTTGTAAGCTTGTATGTCACCCGAGTTTGACTGCAGCGTTTGTTTTAGTGCAGCTGAAAAAAGCAAAAGGTGTGCAAAATCCCAATTACCCACTAAAAATCCTACTAAAGCTTAATAGAGCTCAAGCGAGCTTACTTTAATGAGTTCATTTTGTAGATGCTGAACTCTCTCTTTGTACCTTTTCAGATCATTGCTACTAATAACTAGAGTTTGTTTCAAGATGGCTGAAAATAATTAAATGCACCATAACTGGAAGTGAAACTCAAGATGCAAAAATAATCAATACACTTCTCTGATGAAATCACCTGGATTTAGCATTACTGTGCAATTCTTAATTGATTTTCCAACAACTGATGTGGAAATTTCTTGCTTAGATTCCTTTTTTAATTTTTCTAAAACTTGGAGAGAAAAAACTTTATGCCGAGACATTTTCTTGGTAAATGTTTAATTTCTCAAAGAATTTTTGACTTCAGAAAAGAATTATCAGGGTCTTTCAGATTTTTATTTGAGTAACAACCAATGTATCTATAGGATAGCAAACTTTGACATTTACCATATCTGGACATGACCTCTGGTTTTGTGAGATTGTCAAGCTCCGCGGATTCGATCATCAGTTTTCCGGCGTCGTTGTAATTAGCCAGATCCCGCCGTAGCTGACTGTTATTCGCCTCTAACTCTCGGATCTGCTGCCTCAGGGCGAGGATATCTTGGCCCATTTTATGGACGGCCGTCCGATAATTCTCCAATTCCTTCATCTGGTGGTCCAACACATTCATAGATGTCTGGTCCAGATTTCCAGGCTGGTAACTAAAATGTTAATAGAAGGGTTTAAGACAATACATTGAGAAATACTGATTGGGACTTCCACAAATCCATGGCATTCAAAAATTGGTATTAGATATACTGGAGTTCAACCTTTGAAGAATTGCACATAGTAAAATGAAAAAAAAAATTTGCAAAAGCCTAATATGATACATAGAGCTACATGGGTGCACTTTTTCTCTTGGACCCTAGTTTCAATTTCCTTAAATCAATTTATTTAGGAATTAAGTTTCAAGACTGGAATATCTGCAATAAATTTCACATTGAAATAAGAGATTTAAAAACTCAAAGAGGAGATAATACATTAATATATTTTAGCAGTGTTTATGAATAAAGCTGAAGTGAAAAAATGCAGAGATCATACTTTATTTATCAAACTTACTATTAAAAGTTATCAATATTATTTTGATGAGGATTGGGGGTGTAAATATTTACCTGGTAGAGGGGCCCCCTGGCATTGAGGAGGTGGCCCCTGGTAGCTGGGTGGCTGCTGGTGGCCTCTGGGGTGGACGACCAGATTTGTTTTCTGGGTCCACAAAGATGTACTGGTAATCTGGCAGTATAGACTCCATAGCCTCATAGGGAGGAAGGTCTCCATCTTTGATTGGCTAAAAAAAGCAATATAAATGTGTGAATAAACCTCTACTGTACATTATTATCTTTTTCAAAAGTTTGAAACTTGTCCGTTTTTGAATATGTAAATATTTACAAGTACATTGCTCATATAAACAAATACTGATCATTTTCATGTTTGCTATATATCATTGAACAATTAAATAGCGGGTGTATTAATTAAATTCTTTTTTTATGTACTTGTAATGTAGATCTAATATTAAAAAAAACAAACTTTTTTTTACAAGTGCATTAAATTATGAACCATGATTAAAGAAAAATGAATAAAAGAGCAAAAATTCAATTACATATCAAAGAATTTCTGCTACATAAATTCTCTAGTCTAAATGTCATTACACTTTTTCTGTTTATTTTCAAATACAAATAATACTAATAATCAAGTAAATTAAAAGAATTACATGTTTATCTCTGATTACCCAACATGGTATTTGTTAAAAGGATTTAAGAAATTTAAATTTAAAGGAATCCCCAATTTATCTAAGCAAATAACATAATCATGAATTACGAAGGTTTTATTCTTACCTCGGCCGTATAAGGCCTATAATACATTGTAGCCATTTTCACAGATTTGTCTTTTTTTATCACAAATTACAGAAATACAATAATCCCACGCACAAAATTTATAATGGTGGCCTAATTCTTCCTCACATTTTCATAGTTTATGACACACTTTTGGCAAAGAAATAGTTAAATCCTTCTTGGCATGATCAGGTTGTATAAAGATCCTCTAATATTAAACACTTTAAGATTGCAAGGGGCTTCCTAAAGGAGCTGTTATCAAAAAACACAACATTCATTTAACATGCACAGAAAAATACTCAGTTGATCTTTTTTGAGGAAGTGTTTGTGTCAGTTTTGATAATTAATTGTCTGCTGATTTAAAGAATTTTGACAGGTGTAAATCTGATATTTGGTAATCTTTTTGTTTACATATGGCCTCTTGGTAACCAAGGCAAGTTTGCACAAGATCAACAGGTAACATGATTTCTCCACCTGGCTGAACATTTAAAGTTACCTGAACTTAAAAAGAAACTGCAGTTCATTTGACAGGAGAGCCGAGGGAAATCAATACTCCTTTATCAACAGATAATACACAGAAGGAAAGAGTTGATTGAGAGGAATATAAAATTGGAATGTTTTCTACACATGCAATATTACATTTTATTGTGGCTTGAGATTTCATAAAATATTTACCTATAAACTTATTACATGTAATTTAATAGTAAATTCCACACACACACCATGCAGGTAAAATACATGCAGAAAGTTTGTAAAAGAGACAACAAATAACAACATTCTTCACAGCATTAATCAATTGCATAATTTGTTTAAATAGTTTACATGTACATTGAGATGCATTTAAAGGGGAATAACTCTGAGCAGCAAACTATTTAATTGAAAGCAAAGCAAAGTAAAACATTTAAACAGGGTTAAATAAATCCAATTGTTACCTGTAAACCTGATAGTGAATAGACTTGGAACAAACAATTAGGCTACAACACAATACAACACAAATTGAAATCATTCATTTCTGTTAAAATCTGCAAGGAAGGATTTCTGAGTCAGAAATGAGGAGAAGAGATGACTTAATTATGAAGGACTGAAAGCAACCAAGACCACAGCTAGAACAGACAAAAAAATTCTAGTACCATTTCCCTTTCTTTAATTAAATTTCACCCTTTAAATTTAAGAATTTTTTTAATGAAAAAAAGCCCCCAAAATTTTACTTTGTTGAAATGTAATTTTTTTATATTAATAATGCATCCAAAGCCAAATAGCCCTGATGAATAAAAAGACCTTTTCCTGAGTGTTTTAATACAAAAAATAAAAACATGGGAGTCAGAAAATAATTACACTTTTTGGGATTACAAATTATTTCTATAAATTTTCATTTCTAAGGGATAGATATTTATATGTGAGAGAACGAAATTTTTCACAAGCATGTCCTATAAAAAAAAATATAAGTGAAAAAAAGTCTTCCCAAATGAAAAGTGAATTACAGTATCAACAACTTTAAAATGAGCATACTGTGAAATCATAGATTTTCTTTGTTTTTAGGGTATGAAGAGACCAACGAATTCATGTCTACCACAAAATGATCAATGAAATAAAATTCCCACATTAAACCATTTGGGTTTTTCCTCAAACTGCAAAAATTTGGCCCCATGAAAATGTGATTTTACAGTATTAATTTTGGAATTTCACAGATAAAATGAATTCAATCTAGCCCTCCTTGCATATATTATAAATTCTGAACACTTTGTTAAAATTACTTAGCTATCCTTGTGAACAATGCAACTCGATAAAACACTGTTCCTTTGCAGGTAAAATTAATATAGTTTTAACATAGTTCAGCAAAAGTTTTAGTTTGCAGATAATCCAGTGATTTGAAAAACTATTACTTTGTAATATCATAAGTCACCATATTTTATTCTAAAATTTGTCACTGCAAAAGGGCAGTATCCCCAATATTAAGTGTAGGAAATTAGGCTGGACTGAGGACATCAGCCTGGATAGCTCAGTGGTTAGAGCACCTGACTAGAAATACAGGGGTCCTGGGTCCGATTCCTGGTCCAGCCATATGTTTTTAATATACCAGTATATGTATTTAATCCTCCCTTCCATACTACATATATTTTAAACTGGGGGTAAGACAAACAACATATTCCTATTTCTGTATTTTTGACCCTATTTATTTGTAACATTTTGACACTTCAGTGTATTACTCTGTCTGAGACACACATCATTTTAAAATGTTAATGAGATATCCCAATAAAGTTAAAAAGTTGAGACAGTGTTATAAAGTAATTATATTCAATGACACCAGACAAGTTTACGAAACGAGAACTGTACACATCAGAATGTAGCAGAAAGACACAGCGCCTTTGTATAGATCTCTGACTTACCAAATCAAATAAATCTGCTGTATCAAAAATATCAATTATAATCAGAATAAAATCACCTGGACATTATATACACTCATAAATATGTGTCCCTGTAAAGCATAAACTTATCATGCCCTATGACATAAATAAAAACAATGCAATAAATGTATACCGTATAAGTGGAAATTTTAGTGAGACGCAAATTTAGCGATTTCTACCTAAGAACTGGTATTTTATTTTTAACGAGAAGTACGTGGTAATTTTAGCGACTTTAAAATGCTAACTAAAGATGCTATTACAAATAATACGCAATTAATTTTTAGCGATATTCAATTTCAACGATGTCAACACCCTCACTAATAATGCCAAAATTAAATCCCCGCTAAAAATTCTACTTATACAGTATATTGTTTACATTTTTTTCAAAAATTATAAAATCTTTTTATGTGGAAAAAATATGGGTTTTTCTTGTAAAATTAGTTAATCTTTGTGCATGATACAAATATAATAAAGACTACAGGTGACATGGCTAATGTTAGATAAGTTGATACTACCAAGTAATAACCCTGTACTTACAGACATGGGCTTCTTGTAGACTTTCTGTAAGTAGTACCCTGGCTGCTGTGGGGGAGATTCGGGTTTCTCAGTTCCCATCGAGCCCCACGACGTCTCATCAGCGAAATTAACCTTCAACACTTCTGGCGATTTCACACCATTAGCATCATCTCCAGTACGAAAGTACCCGGCACTAGGCTCGGGGAACAAGTCCAGAGCAGGGAGGGACTCCAGATTGTCTGCCCTCACCATGGCATCGGGCTCCTGAGGGAAACCAGAGAAATATATCAAACAAAAATCTCTGCTTGGTATTCACAGATAGAGTTTCTAACAAAACCTTCAAAATTTTCTTGAGATGAAGAAATACATAAAATTTGTCATTAACTTACACTGTTTGTAATGAGCTTTAGGATCACTCCAACTGTGGGTTGTGTCCCGTCAATTGTTACAATGTCTGTACCCTGTAAAATATGTGCTGCTTATTAAATCTACATTGTAAAATCATAATTCTTCCATTAGATCATGATGTTATACAGTTAATTTATAAAATACTTGAATTTAGATTTGATAGATTGTAAATGTACTACCTGGTAATAGAAATGTACAATGAAGAAAGTGATACAAGGGGTTTTATTAATACTACAAGAGTGTGAGTTTTAGAGTATGTGGGAGATATGACTGGTATAAAATACAAAACAAAGTATCAGTATGAGAAATCAACATCATATAACAAAACACCAATTTTTACAATTCATGTTCATATATTGTCCACCCACAACAAAGTTGACCTGGCATTGCCATCTGAACAAAAAAACTAGAGGTACTGTGAGCAATGAGCTCACTAAATACATGTAATACCCCCCGCCTCCCATATGAATATAATGGCAGTATCCATGTTTTGCTCTGGAAAATCAAAAATATATGTCATATCAAAATGTAAAATAGGAGGTGCACAATGGCAATAAACTTCTGTGAAAGTTTCATTAAATTTCCTTCAGTGGTATGAGAGGAGTTGCGGATAAGAGATGGGTACCCAAAAGCGTAACAGACGGATGGACGGACAGACATACTGATTACTATATACCCTCCCAGTTTTCAAGCAGGGGGGTATAATAATCCCTTTTACCAGTGTATGAGGTCAGGGGGTCAGGTATTGATTTTGTGACATTGTCATAATGGACAAGTGAGTAGAATCCATTAAAAGGGTAACTGAAAGGTTTATACTCCCTTGGTCAACTTAGTGTGTGAAGACAGTGGGTTTTGACAATGAAAAACTATTAAATGGACCCCAAGGTGCTAATCTAAAGGGTGTGAATAAAATCTGTCATCTAATTGATTAAAAACCTGACCAATACTTTTAATATCTAGGAAGATGTTAAGTTTTCATGCACTTATGTGTGTCAGTTACTTACACCAGGATAGTCTTTAAAAACCTTCAATAAAACAGTCTCAGGTAGAGAATTGCTATTGATTGCATTGAATAAGAGCCTCAGGTATAGAAATTCCCTGATCATTTTTAACATTATTACTGTCAGAGAAATGTCTTTCTATTGACTTTCATAGAGAGAAAATAATTTTAAAAACTTATTAAATACTTCGATAATTTAAAATTTCACAGAAAACAGAATGAATAGATGTATCATACATACAGCTAACTGGTTATCAAATAAATGTTCACAAATATACGGTAGGTAATTGTACACTCTCTCTACTCTCAGGCCTTTGTCTTACCTGTACAGGTAGGTTGACTACACCCAAAACTTTGTCTTACCTAAACAGGTAAATTGTCTACTCCCACCCCTTTGTCTTCCTGAACAGGTAGGTTGTCTACACTCAGACTTTTGTCTTACCTGTACAGGTAATTTGGCTACACTCACACATTTGTCTTACCTGCACAGGTAAATTGTCTACTCTCAGACCTTTGTCTTAATTGTATAGGTAGGTTGTCTACTCCCACATCTTTGTCTTACCTGAACGGTAGGTTGTCTACTCTCAGACCTTTGCCTTACCTGAACAGGTAGGTTGTCTACTCCCACACATTTGTCTTCGCTGCACTGGTAAGTTGTCTACTCTCAGACCTTTGTTTTAACTGTATAGGTAGGTTGTCTACTCCCACACCTTTGTTATATACCTGTACACGTATGCTGTCTACTCTCATACCTTTGTCTAACTTGTACAGGTAGGTTTTCTATACTCACACCTTCATCTTACCTGAACAGGTAAATTGTCTACTCTCAGACCTTTGTCTTACCTTTACAGGTAGGTTGTCAACTTTCAGACCTTTGTCTGAACTGTAGGTTGTCTACTCTCAGACCTTTGCCTTACCTGAACAGGTAGGTTGTCTACTCCCAAACCTTTGTCTTACCTGTACAGGTAGGTTGTCTACTCCCACACCTATGTCTTACCTGAACAGGTAGGTTGTTTACTCTCAGACCTTTCATTTACCTGTACAGGTAGGTTGTCTACTCCCACATCTTTTGTCTTACCTGTACAGGTAGGTTGTCTATTCCTACACCTTTGTCTTACCTGTACAAGTAGGTTGTCTACTCTCAGAGCATTGCCTTACCCGTACAGGTATGATGTCTACTCTCAGACCTTTGTATTACCTGTACAGATATGCTGTCTACTTTCAGACCTTTGTCTTACCTGAACAGGTAGGTTGTCTACTCCCACACGTTTGTCTTACCTGCACTGGTAAGTTGTCTACTCTCAGACCTTTGTTTTAACTGTATAGGTAGGTTGTCTACTCCCACACCTTTGTCTTATACCTGTACACGTATGCTGTCTACTCTCATACCTTTGTCTTACTTGTACAGGTAGGTTGTCTATACTCACACCTTTGTCTTACCTGAACAGGTAAATTGTCTACTCTCAGACCTTTCTCTTACCTTAACAGGTAGGTTGTCACTTTTCAGACCTTTGTCTTAACTTGACAGGTAGGTTGTCAACTCTCACACCTTTGTCTTACCTGTACAGGTTAGTTGTCTACTCTCAGACCTTTGTCTTCCTGAACAGGTAGGTTGTCTACACTCAGACCTTTGACTTACCTGAACAGGTAGGTTGTTTTCTTTCAGACCTTTGTCTTACCTGTACAGGTAGGTTGTCTACTCCCACACCTATGTCTTACCTGAACAGGTAGGTTGTCTACTCTCAGACTTTTGACTTACCTGTACAGGTAGGTTGTCTACTCCCACACATTTGTCTTCGCTGCACTGGTAAGTTGTCTACTCTCAGACCTTTGTTTTAACTGTACAGGTAGGTTGTCTACTCTCAGAGCATTGCCTTACCTGTACAGGTATGCTGTCTACTCTCAGACCTTTGTCTTACCTGTACAGGTATGTTGTCTACTTTCAGACCTTTGTCTTACCTGAACAGGTAGGTTGTCTACTCTCAGACCTTTGCCTTACTTATACAGGTATGCTGTCTACTCTCAGACCTTTGTCTTACCTGTACAGGTAGGTTGTCTACTCTCAGAGCATTGTCTTACCTGTACAGGTATTCTGTCTACTCTCACAACTTTGTCTTACCTGAACAGGTAGGTTGTCTATGCTCACACCTTTGTCTTACCTGTACAGGTAGGTTGTCTACTCTCAGACCTTTGGCAGCATTCTCTTTTATTAGTTCTGTGTACAGATCTTTGTCAAGCTGTAAAGCTGAGAACCCCATTGGACTCTTCACCTTCCAGAACTGATCTGTCATTGCTGGAAAAGAATATAACACCTGTATAAGACACACACATGAATAAACATTAATTCATATAAGGATATTCAATGTTTTGTAGTTGATACTGAATTAATTTACAAGTGGGACAGTAAAGGAATAAAATGAAGCTATATTAGGACCCCCCTAACCTGTGTCCTGGTGGTAGTATTCTATCACTAGGGCTGCTGACGGGGTGAAGAGTGTGGCCTTGTCCCTCTCATCACAGAACAGGTACGGGTGGTTCCACACCGGCTGGACATCAGGCTTCCCTGGCAAACTTATCTGTACAACCAAATTTAATATTTACATCACAAATGTTAATAAACTCAAATTGACCCACCCCCTTCTCTGTTTCCAAATAAAAAAAAAATCTATGTATCTTAACAAAATGATTATAACTGGATTCTGAAATTATTAACAAAAAGATGCAAATTCAGAAGTTCATTTTAATTTGTTTACTGTACATGCATTACTATTTCAGTGTATGTACTAAATGTATTACATACCTGAGGATAGCCGTGTTTGGTCCCTGGGGGAACACTGAAGGAAGCAGGGTGGGGGGAAGGAAATGAGACACTGGTCATAGTGACCCCCGCAGCTCGAGGGTTAGAGATCAAGTAATTACTTCTGTAAATTAAAAATTGGGGTTGTTTTATTTGATTGCAGTTAGATAAATAAGAGGAGTATGAATTTAATGACTTACTGTAAACCAACATTTATTCCCATGCGAGAAATACCCATGAGCTTTGTGACCTTCTTCAACTCAAGAACATTAATCGCCAGGAAAGAAGTATTTTGCTTTGTGTTTTGTAGAGAATGTGTCGCAAAAAATGATCAGTGTGGATTGATTTCAAACTGACAAATCGTGAATAAAAGATGACATGAATAACATTTAGTTTACAGTACCTGTAATTGTAGAAATCGGGAACAATCCTAGCCACAGCAATCAGGGGCCCCATAGAAGTCTGTAGAGGTTTCTGGACAGCTTGAAGTAAAACCTAAAAACACACAATTGTAAATCTTGTAAATAAAATCCAAACTTAAAATCAAAGAAAATTTGAAAATTTAAGGCTTTGTGTACCTCTAGGCCAAGATAGTTTGGAGAAGAAGCATCTTTAGGGAGCTTTGACAGTTTTCTGGTTATTGAGGCAAAAACTCGAACGCCATTAGGAACACCCTTCTTTGGCTAAAGAAAAAGTGGGAAATATTACATATTTGCAGTTTATGTTAAACTTTTCTTGTTCCAAAATAAAAATCTGCTTACACATTGTTATGACCATGTAAATTTCTTTTAAAAAGAGGTCAACATCCAATATTTGAAAAATAAATGTGATTAGTAGAAATTCTGTTGATCTCCTTTTACATCTTATTAAGTCCCTTACCTTGACCAGTTCCAGATGATACTGATGGAATGGCTGTAGAGAGTTGACGGGGATTTTGTAGTCCACCAGTTCCTGTTTGGAGGGACCATCAGCCACAGAGACCACCAGGACTACAATACAACATATTACTTTACATTAGAGACAGAATATTAATAAATCACATTTTTACAATATATTTAATAGCAAAGAGGTATGTATGTTTCATGTTTGAATTCTGTCACCTGAGCATATGATTTTTAATATCTATTGGTATGCTTTTCTTATTTCAAACACCCTCTTGCTTGTATCATGTAAATTTGTCTGATTATAAATAATTCAGAAGAAACAATCTTTAAACTAGATATCTTTGAGATGGTAGCCATCTCAAAAGGGCCCCGTTTTTAGCAATGAACATGAAAATGTAAGGTTGCTGTAAGGGTTAATTTTGAAGGTTGTTGAGATTAAAGGGGACAAAACGTAAGTACTCCCTGAAAATATGGAAGGAAAATCACAAATGTTCTGTACCAAGTCAATTTGTTTGAGGCTGAGTGGACTTAAGGGAAAGAAATCATGCATCAAACAAAGATTTTAAACAGAGAGGCTATTTTTGACCTTGTCCTAGAAACTTTGTTCAAGGTCACTGCACATCCATTGACCACTGGAACTCTGTGAGTTAAGTATGAGACACATCGGACAAAGGCAAGAGAAGACATGCTCCGGACAAGGATTTTTCATGTAATTCTGCTATGACCTTAACCTTTGACCTAGAAACATGGTTCAAGGTCACTGCACAGTGCATACCCTTTACCCAAAGGTACTCTGTGGGTGAAGTATGGGCCATATTAGGCCAAGGAAAGAGAAAATATGCTCCAGACAAGAATTTAAACAGAAAGGCCATTTTTGACCTTGACCTAGAAACTTTGCTCAAGGTCACTGCACATTCATTGACCACTGGAACTTTGTGAGTGAAGTATGAGCCACATTGGACAAAGGGGAGAAAAGATATGCTCCAAACAAGGATTTTTCATATAATCATGCTATGACCTTAACCTTTGACCTAGAAACATGGTTCAAGGTCACTGCACACCCTTTACCCAAAGGCACTCTGTGGGTGAAGTATGAGCCAGATTGGGCCAGGGAGAGAGAGGATATGCTCCAGACAACATAACTTGGACGGACAGATGGACGGTAGGACGGACAGACTGATCACTATAGGGCGCCTGCCGAGCGGAGCCCTAATTAATTGAAAACACTGTTTTGTTTCCTGATGTGAAATTTTCAAATGATTAAATATTTTGCCCCTTTACTTTTTAAAAAAGAAAATTACACGCTGGTCCAAACAGGGAATTCATGGTGAAATTCATTTTATTTAAAAACTTATGAACATATAAGGAAGAACATTTCATTAGGTAAGAGGAGGCAGTGTTACTTCAATTTCTGATAAATTGCAGTGCAAATCAATTTATGACACCAGACCAGTACAGTCACTCAGATTATCAAATTAAAATCAATATAAGCTCCTCCAAAAGCAGGGGGATTAGAAAGCAATAAATGAAACAAACAAAAGGATTCCATTCAAAATTAACTGTTGTGTCATAGGGACTTGTGTAGCTTGGAGACATTAACATGCTGACTTTTCAGGGAGAATCTTACATCTTATTTCTTATGTGTTAGACACAACTTTACTTCTTATTTGTCATTACTGTGTATATACATGTAGGAGGTAGAGATTTGATAAGACACTTGTTGATTGAATTAAATTCTCTTAAGACAAATGCAAACATTTCATTTTCAAACACAAATATAAGTTTACTGGTTAGGGAAGTTTTCCTTACCTAAATAATGTTATTTTCATGACAATAATTTTTTTTGACATTTAATAGTCATCTAATCAGTTTATTTGTCATTTCTCTTTTTTATTATGTTAAATAGTTTCAAATTCCTTTTTCTCTAATTAGTTTCAAAATATAAATATATATCTTGATGCCAAAAATGTTGATAGTTTGACTTTAAACTTAACTTGATACAATTAATATCTGCAAGATATTCATTATATTTAAAGAACTATATGCGGTATATTGCATATATTTGCCCCCACAATTTTGAAAAAATCTTGAAATGTGCTGAATTCTGTAAATTGTATGAAAAATATGAATTAACAGAAATATTATTGTTTCAAAGTAGTTTATATTGACTATTTTTGTTTTTATGACGTCACAAACTCGTCCAATTTTATATCATTTTTTAGAAAAAGGACAAAACGGACAAAATTTCAACAATTTTAGTAATAAAATTCATAGAGCGCAAGTTTGCTCAGGAACAATTTTTACATATTTCATTGATATTATCATTCTACACATTATATCAAAATACTGAGCCTGATCAGACCTGCGCTCGGTGATTTTTACTCAAAATATTGACATAATATGTATATCTGTAGAAATCATGGAAATTTTGAATTTACATCATTTTCGTGACGTCATTTCAAACATATGACGTCATTGCTGATGAAAATATTCAGTGCTTTAAAGTCAGCATATATCCCCCTATTTTAGAACATAATTAAAAGTTTCTCCGTCAAAGTTTGATTTGGGGGGCAAAAATTGGTTATTACCGAATAAAGTCCTTTATCCGAATGATTACCTTTTCCCAGGATACAGATCAACGCTACTTACATTAATTTCAATTTAATTACCTGTACATTAAACATTTAAATTTCCCCTGAATATTAAAATTCATCACTCTGATTAATCCACAGAAAACTTACAACCATCTCATACATTTTTTACAGACACAAATTCCTTTAAATGCATTTCCCCCAGGATACTTACATTCATCCTAATTATTACATTTTTAGAGGGTATGATGATTCTGATTACATTTCCTCCGTATAGTTAGTTACATGCATCCATCCAATTATATCATTTCACTATTTACTTACATGTACACTGTACCTCTATGATTACATTCCCCCCCCTCTGATGAGTCCGTAGTTTGATCATC
>PRKT01000020.1:1019273-1033096 GCA_003671525.1 Saccostrea glomerata | reverse complement strand
CCCCCCCCCCCCCCCCCCACGTTCCGACGCCTATGATCAGTTTCTATCTAAAACTATTTTGTATTGTTTCATGGGCTTTTGGGCCTGGGGCTGTTCATTATATCCATATATTTCGTCATAGAAAAAAAAGAAATCGCAGATCACTAATGGTAAGTCATCCATAAAAGAAGATGGGCGCATTTGGCGTGTGATCTGCAGGAATCATTTGTTCGAAACATTAATGGTTTAAATGTCCATGATTTGGTTGGCTGAACATAGCTGGTCAGATTTTACAACACGTCCATAGGTTGTTTTTTTTTCATTCAGTTTGAAAGACTTTGTGAGATTGTAATATTTATGTCCGGTTTTCCTTGGTGATATTATTACATAGTAATGTTTCACAAAAAATAAACATCTAAAATTTTTAATGCTTAGATGTACATGTACATTATAGAATAGAAGATTGGAATTGATAACGCTCGAGAACCAAACTGAACCAAAATACATCTAATTCAAAATTTTAATACATCAGTACATAAAACGAAACTGACAAAATAAATGGTTGTTTGCATGAAAAAAAATTTACGCCCCATGGAAGGCTCGAACCAAAAACATTTCGCTTCGAGTGCACTGAACAGGTAGCCATATATACTGAGCTATCACCGCTACAGATTTACGGATTATTTTAAAAGGACAAAGAAGCACCACATTCACACATTTTGGCTTTTTTTGGGGAAAAGTTCATTTTTCGTGGTCTCTGGGTCTTCTCTCTATTTTCAAAAAATGTGTTTTCGTTTTTTTGAATTAAAATACACACAAATAACGTTTAAAAATCATGGAGAGAAGACCCAGAGATAGAAAAATTTTAGAAAAACGTGTATAAAAATGTACCATTTTGTACCAAATGTCTGATCTGGTCAATTTTCAAGTTATCTTTTAGCAAATCAAAGCTAAATTTCGGGAAAATATTTTCATTCCAAGTTGCACAGGAACCCAATAAATAAAAAAAATGTTAAAATTTCATGAGACATGTCAATAAATTTTTCACTTTTCAATTACGCCCAGATTCCTGCCGAATGTCAATCAAAAGCGCCCTCGTTCTTATTCTTCATTTTTCCTTAAATACTCTGAAGTAAGTGAAGTTGATATAAAAAAAAAAGATGCTGGAATTCCTCCTTGACAACATATGTGTTGTATTTGGAAACAGGTCATCAAACATGAAATATATGGAGAAAACGAACAGAATTCGAGGTCAAAAGTCCATTAAGAATTATAAAACAGGAGCGGAGCAAACACGAACCTCCAGTATAAAATAAAAAGCATTTGACATAATGGCAAATTGCTTACAAGATCATTGTATCGAACATGGAACTTACGAAATGATCACTTAAAACGAGATTGCTAATATTCTTGCTTCATCGGCTTGTTTGTCATTAACATACATCGTTTTAGAATTGTTCATCAAAATCCTTACATTGATACATAACGAGTTCCAGTAAATGTTCAACCGAGCCTCTTTCTTTATCCATCACACTCACATTTATCTGTAAAATCTAATGATACACCTGAGTAACATTGTGACCTAGATTCAAACCTAATGTGATACTTGGTAGACCAAATTAAATACCCTATTGAGCTATCCAGCAAGCTATTGAAAACTTAACCGCTATTTCGTATTTTGCTGTAAGAAAATGAATGTAAAGCATACACCCCGAAGGGGAACAAACTTTTTACCAAAACGTTTCTAGAACGACTGTAAGAAATTAAACTGGCAAAGTTTTATGGAGCTTTTGAGAATCCGCCTCTGATATACACCACTTACAGATTATGCTATAGCACAGTACGTCTTAAGCTTATTATTGTAGGGAGTGAAGATGAGGACTAAGCACAACATCTGCCAGACCCTCAATGTATCTTTATCTTTAAGGATTTTTAGTTTACGAATCTAGTTTAGGTTTGTGATATATAACTTACTCTGGTTCTTCAAAAGTAGTAAACATTGAAATGTGAATTTGAAATACATAAGTTTCAGCCTTAGAATGAAATATATGGAGAGAACGAACTGTATTAAAGCTCAAAAGTCCATAAACAACACAAATTTGGAGCTGAGCAAACACGGACCTCTAAAACATCAGAAGTTGGATCAGGGGCCATGGACTGAGAGCACAAGATGGATTTTCAATCGTTAAATTTAATCAGAGTTCTTTTATAATAAATGATTAAAGAATGCTGTTTAGAAGTCCACGTTTGATCTGCTCCTGATTTGTATTGCTTAATTAATTGACTTTTAAGCTTGAATACTGTTCGTTATCTTCATATACTAGTATTTCATGTTAGAAGCATTGCATATCTGTTGAAATCATGTTTGAATACAGTACTTGAGTACAATCACGATTTATTGAAGAAGAAAATCTACATGTATTCTGTCTCTCAACCAATTCAAGGCATTATGGTCGTTATTTTCTTCTAGTCGAGGAGTCACTAATTTGTCAATCATTTTATAGTAGTCCTTTAACCAAGAAATCTGTAAAGAAGATATAAAGCATACTGTTTAACAACTTTAAAGATATCATATGCTTAAAAATAATTATTATGATAATAATATTTATAACAAAGATAATTATCCATAGAACTGCTGGATTGAACAAAATAAAGAATTAGTTGGTATGATATCCAGAAATGGAATTCTATCTGTACTTTCCTCCGCTGTAAATCTTATAATAATTATAATATAATATTAATAATTATAGTAATATATATATAGGACTCCAAGGTATGATGGGACTCCAATGTGCGATGGGACTCTAAAGTCCGATGGTCTGCGCCAAAACCCCGATGGTTTAACATGCCAAAGACCGATGGTGCGGAAAATAATAACGTTTATGACGTCATGGAACTACTGCGCAAAAATGTGATGCCGCGCCATCCCAAGGTTCGATTGTTTAAAATAAATAGAAATAACTATTAAACGCAAAGATTAATCCTCATCTTATGGGTATACAATTAGGTGCTGGACTAACCCCAATCCGCGAATAAAGAGCGAGGACTAACCTTAAAATCTCGCGGATGTGTTCGAAGAAACACATTATAAGTCCTATAGATAGTATTCAAGGACTAACCCTTAGCAGTCAAGTGGTGTACGAGGACTAACCTTAATGCCTCTAGTGGGCAAAAATAATAAGCAAAATCAGTAAAATCATATGCAAGACGTATACTGAATCAATTAAAAAATAAACTACAATGTTAAAAAGTTCTCTGGGAAATGACCTTAGTTGGTGACAAGAACTTTTTAACAGTTTTATTAGCGTCTTTTATCCCACCAGGATATATCGTACCGACAATAGAATTGATATTACCATTGTTAATTGACAAGACGTCTTCGATATATCTAAATGTCGAGTTGAAAGTCACAGCAAGTGTTTTCTTCTTTTCACGCATAAGATTTTGCACAATATCTGCTTCATATAAATACAAAAATAGGTCTGTTAATAACGGGGTGCAATTGGTACCCATGGGAATTCCAATAGATTGTTGGAAGACCTGGTCTCCA
Source organism: Saccostrea glomerata (assembly GCA_003671525.1). Taxonomy (NCBI): domain Eukaryota; kingdom Metazoa; phylum Mollusca; class Bivalvia; order Ostreida; family Ostreidae; genus Saccostrea; species Saccostrea glomerata. Next base: position 1,029,567 of record PRKT01000020.1, on the reverse strand, counting down.
AAAATCACATAGATATTGTCAATCAGAAATTCAAGCATCTTTTTTTGTCAACAGAGTACTTGTGTGTGCAATCAGAATGTTTTCGAACAAAATAATTTTGCAAATGGCTAATGTCAAGGTAAGTATATTTACGAGTTCCATTTATATTGTAAAAAGCCTGGACTTTTATTTATCGTGGGGAATGGTTGTGTATGAAGTTGAAAAGAGAGAGTTTTTAGGCTGTTGATTTTGGTAAAATCTTGTGATTTCAACTTGTCCAAAAGTTCTTTGGAAATGATGTTTAGACATTTGTTAAAATTCATGAATATTTGATTTCAATTTCAACAAAGTCAAAACAAAAGTCAACATTATTTCAAATACAGCAGCTGAAATAAAATTTACGTGTATAATATTACAGGCTTTTGCCTGTGCAAATCACTGGCACATGTAATTTTATTGTTTAATTGTTATGAAGTCAATTTATAATGTAGCTTTCTGATATGCTTATACAACATTTTGATTGTCAACAAACTAAATCATTTTTAGATGTTAATCCACATGAAAATATTCTCAAGAACATAAAGTTTTCTATGATCTTTTTACAAAGACTTAAAGATGTATGTTCTATAATCTTGTGATGTATGAAGGATATGGAGATAACGAACAGTATTCAATATCAAAGTCCATAAAACAATACAAAATAGAAGCAGAGCAAACACAGACCTCCAAAACATCAGAAGTGGGATGAGGTGCCATGTGCAATATCTTGTGATGGATATTCAAAATCATGTGATTATCGAATACATCACAAGATTTTGCACATGCATCACAAGTTTACAGGACATACATCACAAAATTTTGAATAAACATAACAAGATATTGAGCATACATCATAAGATTATCGAAGATACATCACAAGATTTGAAATACATCATAAGATATTGCACATACATCACAAAATTTGAACAAACATCACAAGATTCTGAATATATATCACAAGATTTTCGAATACAGCAACGATTTACACGCCATACTTATGCACAAAATTAATTCTAATTTTATTTTACGTTTGATGAAAGGTGGGGAACAAAAACGAGAAAAGCTACTTGTAGCAGCAATTGACTTTGGCTCGACTTATTCAGGGTATGCATTCTCGTTTAAAAACGATTTTCAAACAAATCCTTTAAAGATTTATACGAACAATTGGTCTTCCGAACAGTCTGGCGGAATCTCATATAAGGCGCCCACCACAGTTCTACTTAAATCGGACCAAACTTTCCACAGCTTTGGATACGAAGCAGAAGACAAATACGCAGAACTGACTGAGGCAGAGAATCACGAGGGGTGGTATTACTTCCGTCGCTTCAAGATGAAACTCATGAATGCTCTGGTAAAAAAAAGACAACTTAACAATACCACACTGCAAAGGCCATGCCTTTTTTGTCATTCATTTTTTTTAATATACAATTTACTTAACAATATTTCATTAAGTATGCAAACTTGTTTCTTTTGGAATCATTATGCTTATTTCAATTTGAAAATAATCAACCGGTTCAGCGTGATTGTTGTCATTTTAGGATATTTCTAAAGATCAGACGGGAAGTGACCGTCTATTTACAGAATTAAGGAGGGATATGGAAATAGAAGATATAGATGGTAAAAAGATGCCATACATGACAATAATAGCTCACGCCATTCGTTATTTGCAGGAACATCTACTCAAACAACTTAACGAAAAGAACTTGCTGGGGGCACTAACAGCAGACAACATTTTCTGGGTTATTACAGTTCCCGCCATTTGGACAGATTCTGCTAAACAGTTCACAAGAGAAGCTGCTATAGAGGTTAAAAAAAAAGTCTTTTTTTATATTATTTTTTTTATAGGATCGATTATCAAAAGAAGGATACTATTAAGTATAATAGATAAATGTGGTAAGAAAAAGTTTAAAGTTGTCTAAATTACAAAATAATAATTAAAAAAAACAGAGAAAAAATTGAAAACAAAACACAAAAGTAAGAAAACAAAACCAAAAGCAAATGTATATCTATATCGTTTTAATATTGTTAGACAATGGTCAAGCATAGATTTCAACAGAGTCCAAAACAGAATCGAAATATTCTTTCATATAAATAATGTACAGGCTGGTATCTATGACGACCAGTTAATGTTGGCCTATGAACCGGAAGCTGCCGCCTTGTACTGTCGTCTGCTTCCTATTGATAAGTTCGAGAGTGGAGGAGAACACCAAGAACTGGTCCTACGAACTTTTGAACGAGGGAAAAAATTCATGGTCATCGATCTTGGTGGTATGTTGCAATTCCTTTCAACCTATGACAAACATGGTTTCACATAACATGTATATCGTTATTCATGTTCTAAAATTGCACGCAGATTGTGTATTTTTTCTGATCAAGTAACAGATGATGTTTTTTGGCTGAAAAAGTTCTTGTTCAATTATTTAGCAGGAATTGTAGTATTATAAGTTATTAATTACTTCGAAAACCACAAGTTTATTTGAAATATCGGATGACCTCTGTGATTCAATATTGATAAAAGATATGCAAATAACGAACAGTTCTCAATATCAAAGTCCATAAAACAATTCAAAATAGGAGCTGAGCAGACATGGACCTCCAAAACTTAAAAGGTGGGATAAGGTGCCATGGAAGAGTGAGCATTCCCTGCCGACCGGTCACACCCGTCGTGTGCTCCTTGTCATGATCGCGAAATAACCAAAAAATCCGTTGTCAATCCAGTGTATAAATAATGAACTGATAATAAGTATGAAAAACGTCAGTGAGAATTTGACTCAATAATAAATTGTATTAACTGACAAGGTCACTGTATCGACTATAGAACTTTAAAAATCATGACTTTAAATGAGACTGCTGAAATTCTTGTTTCATCAACTTGGTTGTCAATAATTTACCTCATTTTAGATATAGTTCAGACGTAGTGCAAGCTCTTGCTTATCAAATCAACTGAGTTATATAAAATCCGTATGCAGGTGATGAAGGTGTTTGCTGAATAAAGAAGGGAAGTTGACGATAGTTTAAGTCATCACGTTTATCATAGAGCTTGTTTGTTAGATAAACATTAACGTCTTTTTCAAGTAAATTATCCAAGTATGAAACAGATGTGGCAGACTCAGTGGTTTCTTTTATCTCAAGCTCACCAAGATATATCAAATTGACATAGGAATGAAAATTACCATTGTAATTGACAATATTTCGTCAATGTAATTTAATGTCGAGTTGAAGGCCACAGCAAACATTTTCTTTTTTTCACGCACAATATTTTGCACAAATTCTGATTCATATGAATATAAAAATAGGCCTGCTTATATTGGTACCCAAGAGAATTCAAATAGATTGTTGGAAGACCTGGTCTCCAAAAACCTCATAGATATTGTTAATCAGAAACTCCAGCATCTTTTTATGTCAACTTCAGAGTACTTGTGTGTGCAATCAGAATGTTTTTGAACTAAATATTTTTTTGCAAATGGCCAATGACAAGGTAAGTATTTACGAGGTTCATTTTTATTGAAAAAGCAGCTGTCAATGATATCAAAAAGCCTGGGCTTTAATTTATCGTGGGAAATGGTTGTGTATAAAGTTGAAAAGTTTAATGAAAGGTTTTTGTGCAAATCACTGGTACACGTAATTTATTGTTTAATTGTCATGAAGTCAATTTAAACGTTAGCTTTCTGAAAAGCTAATAGAACATTGTAAAAACTGTTATCAAACTTAATTATTTTGAAATGTTAATCCACATGATGAAATTTTGAAGAACATATTTTTTTCTATTATCTATTTACAAAGAACAATATTACACGAGAACTACCTTATTCCAAATTATGATAAATCATATTCACGTTCACTCGGCCTTCTAAATGTTTATAACATTTCTTTCTATTTTCCACAAAAGATCGAGATATCAAAAATTCTAAATTACTTGCAATACAAGTGGGTTTTTTAATCCCTCTTCTGATGGTTCAATTCAACAAATGTGAACAATCAAGAAAGATGGCAAGGATTGTTAATAAAGTTTCTTACCATTTAATTATTGAACCATACAGTTAAACAATTACTGCCTGTCCTTTGTACATTGTTTAACGTCCTTCTTGAGAGTTTTTCACTCATATGGAGACGCCACCACCTGCCGGCGAAAAGCTGCAATTTTGTCCTATACTCGGCACTCAGGGCCATTGAGCAGGGATGACTGCTTATCCTTTCGGTCAACATATAAACTGAGGCCCCATGTTGCAGTAGGTGCTGACATGAAAAAGATCCCATCCTGCTCAATGGTCCTAAGTGCCGATTATAGGACAAAATTTGCAGCTCTCCATCTGCATGAAAATTGTAGTTCTAAGGAAAAACATTGTATCGACCGAAAGGATTTATTGATTGATTGTATATTGTTTAACGTCCCTCTCGAGAATTTTTCAATCATATGGAGACGCCACCACTTGCCGATGGAGAGCTGCAAATTTTGTCCTATTCTAAACACTCAGGGCGTCCCCATATGATTGAAAAATTCTCGAGAGAGAGGGACGTTAAACAATATACAATCAATCAATCCTTTCGGTCAAGACAGGTTTTCCTTAGAACTACAATTTTCATCTGACCATTCACTTCTCGGGTAGCTTCATCAGCTTTCTGATTGAATTCTAGAGAAAGAGATGGAAATGTCGCTTTATATTTGTGTAGGCGCACAATAAAGTTCACTTTGATAGTATTTTTAGTCCTGTTTGTGTGATACATTCTGTATTTGAACAGAATCGAATACTTGGACATATAAGATTATATTTTTTGAACAGATATTAAGTACATATCAAATTGAATGTATTAAGAATCCAGCATTTTTATCACCGTGCTACTTGTATATTGTGTTTACGTCATTATTCTCGCTGGAATTGTATACAGGTGCAGTTTAGAGTTTTGTTTCAGGAGGAACTGTGGATATAACAGCTCAGGAAACAACACAAAATGGCGAGGTGAAGTCAATATCTGAGGTGTGTGGTGGTCCATGGGGAGGAACCAGAGTTGATGAAGAATTCCTCCAATTCCTGATTAAACTTGTGGGAGCAGAGGTTCTTAACGAATTGAAAAAAGATTCCCGGTCCGATTATCTGGATCTAATGCGCACGTTAGAAGTAAAGAAAAGAAAAGTTGATTCTCACTCAAATCATCCGGTTCAAATAAGAATTCCACCATCTTTATTTGAAATTCTTGAAGAAAAAACAGAATGCAATATTTCTGAAATAGTTAAACAGTCTCCATATAAGAGCTCAGTTACCTGTTCGACTGATAAAATGAAGATTGATATCAGTTTCTTCCGAACATTTTTCAAAAACTCACTCAATGACATAATTACTCACCTTCAAGACATTTTACAGAGGCCAAGCTGTGAAGGACTGCTTGGCATGGTGGTAGTCGGTGGCTATGCTGAAAGCCCTCTGGTGATTGATAAACTAAAAAAATCATTTCCAGGAAAACGTATTATTGTTCCTATGGAGGCTGGACTTTCTGTCGCCAAAGGAGCCGTTCTCTATGGACACAACCCTGATGTTATTTGTTCACGAGTGTGTCGTTATACCTATGGGGATGAGATTTGTACGCCCTTCATCGAAAAAGAACATCCGTTTAGTAATCGGACGCTTTTTAACAAAGAATACTATTGTAAACATATTTTTCAAAAGTTCTTTGAAAAGGGTGAAAAAGTATCCCTCGGTGAGAAACGAACTTTCACAGAAAACTATGACTTCCGGGATAAAGGAAGGGAATATCAGCGAGATGAACCGCTAAAAATAAAAGTATACGTCTCCAAAAGAGAAAACCCTGTCTTCACTTATGATGTCGGATGTCGAGTTTTAGGAGAAATAATCGTAGAATGCGCAAATAAAAAGTGGCCCGCGGAGTTCACTTGTACAATAGAAATGGAGATCGCAGGAACGGAAATACAAGTGTCGGCAAAAATGAGTACTGGCGAGAAAGCAACCGCCAAGTTTGACTTTTTGTGATTTGTTATAAAAAAAATTATGTATCCATTATTTAACATAAAGTTTTAATAACAATGCACTTATCGCACAAGTCTTCATTTGTTCATCATTTTTTATAACAGTAATTTCTTCCCTGGAATGAAATGTGATTGAAAGAAAGTGTTTAATGAAAATGTTTTCGAGAGCTCTATGATTCTGTGCACTGAACTATTGAGATTATATGATATTATAATTATTTTATTGTTGTTTTTGAAGTCCAGTATTTGTTCTGTTGTAAAAGCCACATAATGTTTTAATGAAGATACATTTCAAATAAACAGCAACAACACTAAAAAAAGATACCTTTACAATGAAATATAAGGAGATAACGAACGGTATTCGAGCTCAAATGTCCATTCAACATTACAAAATATAGCGGAGACCTCTAAAACATCTGAGGTGGGATCAGGAATCATGAAGAAGTAAGCATTTCGTGTCGACTGGTAACGCATGATTTTTCTTTCTAAAATCAGCAATATTTGCATTTAGCTCCATTGATATGGCGATTTGGTGAATACGAGTGAACTTGAAATAAAAGACAACAAAGTCTAAACATCTGTTTCATATTTGGATATTTACTGACTATCGACGATATGGGCCAACTAATAACAAAATTTGACAAACGAGATATTACCCATGTTGCGCAGGGGTTACAGCGACTGTGTTTGAGTCGCGAAGTAAGGTGTTATTTCTTAAGTTGTGGATTCGAATCCACTGCGGGGCTGTGGCGACCAGTTCTTCTGATGAGACTAAAGTGAGGTCCGATGACGCAGTAAGTGTTGGCATGAAAAGATCCCTAACTGTTCAATGGTCCTGCAGCCCTCATAGGCAAGCGGTGGCGTTTCCATAGGCGTGAAAAATTCTTGAGAGAGCATTAAACAACATACAAACAATAAAAAAACACAAACGAGATGACTTCAACTTTCCTTATTCCTCTTGTAATATTCCTCCATCACCCGCAATTCTTCCAACATTACCTGGTATCTATTCTAAAAGGCAGCTCCGAGTACGATCAACTCTAAAAAACAAGAAATTCTATAGTCGTTATCTTGTTAGCAAATATAACCTTTTATTTGAACTTCTTTTGACTGACTTGTCTCGTAGCAAGTGTAAGAATTTTGTTTTTGAACTGAATTAGACTACCGCCTACCTGATCAACACATAGGACCAAAGGCAAACAGGGAATGCTTACTTCACCTGCATGTTGCACCTAATCCCATCTCTAGAATTTCAAGTGTTCCGTTCGTTTTTATGCTCTCTTCACATGTCTGTATTGCTAACATGAATGTTAAGATCGATTACTGTTTGTTCTATAAACCTGTTCACATTGTATTAAAAAATACGAAAAACTTAGAATCAAAGTTTGGTAGAAATTGTATCCAGCAGTGTTAATGCTGGTGATAAAACAATACCCTATCGCACTCCTTAGGATAAGACCGAATAAATCGAAGTCCCACAATTAAAATCGATCCAAATTTCAAAGTAACAAAAAACATGAAGGTTATTGAAAAAATAACATCAGTGATGCTTAGACGAATACTTTAAGCTTAATACTGTAAATTATTCTTTAATATCTGATGTAAAGGAATAGTCAGCGAAGCAAATGTAGAAAAAAAATAATGATATTCTAGTTTTACAGCATTACTTGTATTACGGCATTTAGTACATATGTGATTTGATGTGAATTTATAAAGGTTAGATTACAAGAAACACATAAATAACAAAACAATTATTGATAAATAATAATTTTTTTTCTAAAGTGAATTTTGTACTTATCCGGTAAACCGTAAAGCCGTAGTGTCCTTGCTTTTCACAGGTGGGACGGTAGATATTGCGGTCCAGGAAACAACAGAGGATGGAAAAATGAAAGCAATTTACAAGGTTTGTGGTGGAGACTGGGGAGGTACCAATGTAGATGAACGCTTCCTCCATTTCATCAGTGACTTACTGGGACCCGAAGTTATAGCAACCCTGAAAAACGAATGCAGGTCGGAGTATTTAGAGTTCTTACGGACATTTGAGTTAAAAAAAAGAACAATAGATGTTGATTCTTCCTCGAGAGTTCTCCTTAAGGTTCCTGTAGGTTTTATGGATGTTCTGTTGGAAAATTATGACACTGCATTAGAAGACAAAATTAAAGCTTCGCCACATAAAGGTGCTGTATCATTAGTCGGAGACAAGCTTAGCATTGAACATTCCTTATTTAAGTCATTTTTTCAGAACTCAGTCGATGACATCATTTCTCACATAAGAGGTATTTTTGATGCCAAATGCTGCAGAAATCTAACAGGCGTAGTAATGGTTGGAGGGTTTGCTGATAGTACCATTGTCAACTTTACTATCAAAAAAGCTTTTCCTGAAATAAAGTTTATTATTCCTCTAGATGCAGGATTGACCGTTGTCAAGGGTGCGGTTCTCTATGGCCACGAACCCGATGTGATTTGTTCTCGAATATGTCGATATACGTACGGGGAAGATGTTTGTATACCTTTTGACGAATCCATACATCCAAAAGAAAAAGTAACTTTTATTGAAGGACAAAAATATTGCGCTGATATATTCCAAAAATTCTTTACCGTAGGACAGGTAGTTTCCCTTGGTGAAGCGAAGGAAATGAGTTGTCGTTTGTCGTTTGTTGATGAACATAGGAAGCACGGACGCTTCGAACCAATTCCTATATCTGTGTATGTATCCGATAAAGAGTCCCCTATGTATGTAGATGACAAGGGTTGTCGTTTGCTTGGTGAAATTCTGGTTAAGTGCAACGGTGATAAATGGCCTGAGAGGGTTCATATCGAAACGAAAATGGAAATTGCCGGAACTGAAATAAAGGTTACCTCTAAAATCCATACCGGGGAAGAAGTCACCGCAACGTTTGATTTCCTTTAAAATTGTATGAGATAAATTTACCGTGAGGGACAGATATCTACAGTCTCTGTTTTTTGTAAATGTATTGATATTGTATATTATCCATATTACTATCCAAACTGGAAACAGCAAAGAAATATTATAAGGCCTCAAGGCCAATTAATTTTACTGTAAATAACTTTCATGAGCTTGTATTTCAAAATTAAACAATTTTTCAATTTTCTTTAAAAAAAAGTTTCATGTTGTCTCGTCTTCACTTCGGTATAAAAAAACGTTTTGAATATCCAAATATTTATTGTACTTTTGTGAAATAAATAATAAAATGGAGGTCTTTTTATTTTTGAATATTAATAAAATTTGTAAGTTCTTAACAAAATATTTATGCATGTTGTTTGCTGTTTTTGTTTCCTACTCGTCATATTTTTATAACTCCAGAACCAGTTGTTCAGTTTCTTTTAGATTAGAACGCCGCATCTTTGATGAAAGGAATTCAAAATTCTTTTAGATATTAAGGACAATATTATTTGGATAAAGATAATTATCATAAAAAAGCAAAATAAAGTGAAATCTTTTTAATGTACTGCAGATTTAAATATATAAAAATCGAATACTTAAGAAAAATCTGTGCAATTCTTCTCAAGCAAAGAAAAGTCATTAGTGACACATAAATATGAGTGAGAATGACACGGTCATCATATTAGTTGGAATAGACAAAATACACAAAATTTGGAATATACAAATTTGTGAATGAATATGAAATAGAGATTCACTTATGGCTAAATCTTTGATATTCATGCTGCTAGTAAAAAGAACAATAATATTAATTTTCTATATATTAACATCAATGAAAGCTTCTTGTAAGAAAAATGATAAGCTTGGTACAATGAAGCGCATTGAAGTGGAGAAATTGTCCTTGTGGACGAAACGTTCTGAGTCATGTTTTGAACGTCAATTACAACATAATGACACGCCCATATTTTTAGAAACGAGAAAGAAATATTCGTCGTATTGTTTAAGACAGTACAATCTTCGCGACAAGCAATATGAGTTACACTGAATAGGAGCTTTAATAAAATTAAAAGAGAGAGTTAGAGACTCCCCGCTTCTGTAAAACTCAAATTGCAACGAATATGTACATATTTTTGAACTTATCATGTCCATTGAAGTTACCACAACACATGTTTCGGTCGAACACGTGTTTACTCGGTGCATATTTAGACCGTCAATTTCATTGGCTATTATATTTATGGAAAACCTGTTCTACAGGTATTCGAATAAACAAATTGACAGTTTTATCCATTTCTAAAGAAATGGGCGTGTCATAAGATGACAATAAACGTTCTAAAGATAGCTCAAAACGTTCCATTCGAACAGAAAATTTTACCACTTCAATGCGCTTCATTGTA
>PRKT01000020.1:999807-1019065 GCA_003671525.1 Saccostrea glomerata | reverse complement strand
AGAAAAGAAAAATCGGTCAAATGATTAAATCGAATACCTGTAGAACAGGTATTTCATAAATATAATAGCCAATGAAATTGACGGTCTACATCAACACCGAGTATGCACGTGTTCGACTGATACATGTGCTATGCAAACTCCAATAAACATGATAAATTCATAATTACATGTATGTACAAAATCGCATAAATATAATAGCCAATGAAATTGACGGTCTACATCAACACCGAGTATGCACGTGTTCGACTGATATATGTGCTATGCAAACTCCAATAAACATGATAAATTCATAATTACATGTATGTACAAAATCGTTGCAATGCGTGTTTTACATAAGCAGGAACTCTATACGTAGCTCTTTCTTATTTAAAAATCTTCATTTCAGTGCAACTCATGTTGCTTGTCGCGGAAAGTGGGGTGTCCTAAAACATTACGACGAATATTCCTTTATCATTTCTAAAAAATGGGCGTGTCGTTATGTTATAATTGACGTTCAAAACATGACTCAGAAGGTTTTGTCCGAATGGAAAATTTTACCACTTCAATGCGCTTCATTGTATGTTTTCGTCATATTTTGAGAAAAATAAGAGAATCATGTATATTGGTTACTTGGGAGCTTACATTTAAGAATGTGTTTGCGCTATCTAAGTTCAATAAACAAGCATGTAACAGTCTGTTCTGAAATGCAGTGTTACTTTTGTTCCATAAATAGTAGAGGGCTGATATTTGGACACATATATGAGGAGTCTCCAAGGTCAAGGGCATATCAAGAGGTCAAAGGTCAAATATTGAAACATCATATACGGAATATTTCAGTTTTTTGCAATTGAATTTTTTTTTATCACTAAAATATCTTAAACCACTGGTTCATTTTTCTTTATCTTTACACATTTTATTTTGAGACCCATTTGGATCATTCTGCTAAATTTTTATAAAAATTGAATTATACGGTTTTTTCTTCCGAAAACTTAGAGTGTAGAATATTTACATGTGAATTTTCATCCGACGCTATGTACAATGAAGCGCATTGAAGTGGTAAAATTTTCCGTTTGGATGAAAGGTTCTGAATCATGTTTTGAACGTCAATTACAACATAATGACACGCCCATATTTTTAGAAACGAGAAAGAAATATTCGTCGTGGTTTTAGGACACCCCATTCTTCGCGACAAGCATCATGAGTTACACTGAAACGGAGCTTTAAAAAAATTAGAAGAGGGAGTTAGAGACTCCACGCTTCTGTAAAACACAAATTGCAACGAATATGTACCTATTTTTGAACTTATCATGTCTATTGAAGTTACCACAACACATGTTTCGGTCGAACACGTGTTTACTCGGTGTTTATTTAGATCCTCAATTTGATTGGCTATTATATTTATGGAAAACCTGTTCTACGTAATAGTAAGATCATATTAAGGGAAATCTTCGTCATGAAGAATGGGCGGAGCGAAGCGGAGCCCATTCTTCGTGACGAAGATTTCTCTTCATATGATCTTACTGACTTAGAACAGAACCTCACCCAATCAAATGAATGGATTAGAAATAAACTCCTCCCACGGCTGTGTCCTATATAATGCTCAATTTGACCGATCGTTGTACATATCGAGCACGCAATCACTATCGAACACACGCGGTTTTAGAATGGATTCCAACGCATTCAGGTTAGCACGGGATGATATGAAATAGCTTGATTCAGGCACGCAGCAACAGGGGGAGCACTTTTTTCCAGACATAACTTTTTCTATCGAAAATGTTCATTGAATATTCATTAACAGGCTGACCCCCTTTCTACTACAATATATGAATATGAAGGTAATTTAATATTGTACAGGGGAAAATGATACTGGAAAAAAATTTGAATTGAATAAAAAAAGGTTCAAAACGATGCTACGTAAGTGATTTACTGGGGAAATGATATAAAGAAGATATTAAAGCTACTTAACTAATGAATATCCTTGTAGTAAGAATCTATATTTTTGAAAAATCATTGTGTTACAATGAAGCTCATTGAAGTGGTAAAATTTTCCGTTTGGATGAAACGTTCTGAGTCATGTTTGGAACGTCAATTATAACATAATGACACGCCCATTTCTTTAGAAACGAAAAAGAAATATTCGTCGTAATGTTTAACGACACCCCACTGTACGTGACAAGCAACATGAGTTACACCGAAATGAAGATTTTTATATCATAAGAGAGAAAGTTTGAGAGTTCCTGCTTCTGTAAAACACATATTGCAACGAATTTGTCCATAAATATGAATTAATCATGTTCATTGGAGTTACCATAACACAGGTATCGGTCGAACACGTGCTTACTTGGTGTTTATATGTAGACCACCAATTTGATTGGCTAATATATTTATAGAATACCTGTTCTACAGGTATTTGAATGAACCATCTGACCGATTTTTCCTTTCTAAAGAAATGGGCGTGTCATTGTATGACAATCATCGTTCTAAAGATAGCCAAAACGTTCCAGTCGAACGGAAAATTTTACCACTTCAATGCGCTTCATTGTAAGATGACATGGCCCTTGTCAGCAGGAGTGGGTATCGCTGTCTAGGGTGAAATAAAAATTTGATGAAAATTGTGACCTAAATCTGTCTTCAAAAACAAGATTCATCTCTGATATACATGACAATGGTTGTTTTTTTTTCTGTATGTACCGAAATGTGAAAAAAATAATATTCAGAAAGGCGACAAAAGATTACAGTGGAAAAAAAAGTGTAGCAAGGCCTAGAAAGTTTAAATTTCATTGTAAACAGCACGTGGGTTTTGAATAGCTTCTTTTTATGTGCTGAACAATAACCAATGAAGACACACCCATATAACTGTCAAGTGAACCAATCAGACCCCGTTAAATATTTCAGAAATAGAAGAATTCTTCACCATGAAGAATCGATTCTTTGCGAGAAATGGAAGCATTTGATTGGCTGAATAAGGAGGTTATGTTCTAAAGGTATTTGAAGAAACAACTTGACCGTTTTATCCATTTCTAAAGAAATGGGAGTGTCATAAGATCACAATAAACACTCTAAAGATAGCTCAAAACGTTCCATTCGAAAGGAAAATTTTACCACTTCAATGCGCTTCATTGTATGTTTTATTTTATCGTAATGTTTTGCTCAAATTTACTAGTACTAGTATCAGTATAACGCAACTTTGCAATAGATCAATTGATAATTTTAAGATAAGGCTCATTTAAGTCGAATGTCTGATTTCAAAATCCTCTCATAGCCTATATGTCAAACTTTGTGGGCAAAAAAAATGTATGGTTGATTTTCTTTCATATTACCTATAAAGAAAGATTTTGTATCCTAGAACAAAATATCAAAGTTTTTAAAAAAAATTGAATTTGTGGAAAATTTTGGCCAATCTATTGTGTCCTAGTCTAAAAATTGATTTTGTAAATCCTGTCGACATTTTATACAGAGCTGGGTTATCCACGTTAAATTTCACATATTTTTAAAGTTACAAATGTTGAAATTTTGAATAGTAAGACAGCGCATTGCATATTGTTAAGGTTTACATGGCAATTTTGTGCCTCTCATTCAATATCCTGATCCCTGTATGGTGTCAACAATATACACGAGAGGCGGTGTAAATGAGATGTGGAGAACCAAGGACTTTTGGAAATCACAAAATTATTTTACCAAAATCAACAAGAGAAGAACGAAAGCCTCGGACTTTTCAACTTTTTATACTACCTCTCCCCACGATAAACCAAAGTCAAGGCTTGTCTTCTCAATTAAAATAGAACTCGTAAATTCGGGTCCGACGGCAACGTGTTGACTCGGGACCTCTTGCATTGCGAAGATGGGATTTTATGAAGAATATGCGACTCAATTAATTTTTTTTTTTCCTTTTTGTATTTTATTGTCATACATTCTGTAAATCCTGATTAATATGGATAAAAGCATGACAAAGCGTGCATATCTGAGAAAATAACAGAAAACTTAGAATTGGTTTCCATGACACTCTTACAATTCCCATCTAATTAAACGGCAACCTAATCATCAGTATTTTTCGTATTTATAGTATTTTATTTGAACCGGAGACATTACATCTCATAGGTAAACAATATTCATACATAAGATTTGTACAGGCTATACAATATACATGTAATAATTGCATAACAATATCATTTAATTATTATTTAGAACATCATTTCTTAATTGATGAGAAAAATACAAAAATTTGCCCAGGTTACATAGTTCTTTAGTATTTGTAGAACTCAATAGCTGTACTAATTTAAATACTGATGGTTTTTTAAAATAATAACACTTAATATATTTATTTCTAAGTTCTTCATATCGAGGACATTTTAATACAAAATGAAATTCGTCCTCTATCTCACCTGACCTACATATTTCACATTTTCTATCTTTTCTTTCTATATTACTGTACCTTCCCCTTTCTATTCTTAAATCATGAGCTGATAGCCTTAAACGACTGATAGGTATTCTATACTTAGAATGCAATGGTTTTCTTAAATAAGTCTGTAATGCAACATTATCCACTAAATGTTGAAATAGAAAATATTTAGGAGAATTACAAATTCTTGCCATAATTTCTTGTTTATAACAGTCATACATTCTTTGAAATATAATGTTCAGAGTATTATTATCAATACAATCACTATTATACATGTCAGCTAAACCAAGCCTTTGGAATTCCTTCTTAATGTTTAAAATCCATTCATCATTATTTTCAACCATATCTTGATAACATGCTTGTAATATACAATTATCACTGTTTTTTAATTTCACCCAGTATTTCAAAATTTTCTTTTTCCTTTCAAGTATAAGTGGAAATCTACCTGACTCAATTAATTTATATACCTGACAGATGTACGACATTTCCAGGTACGATATGCCCCATGAAAAAATTTCTGGTCATAGGAGCGTTTAAATAAATAAAAAAATATCCTATCAGTTGGAAAAACATTAGTAATTTCGATTTTACCGCCACTTTCAATTTTCCGATTTTCGTCTACAATAGACCAATTCCAGTTTTTACGGACACTCTTAAATTTTAAGGTAAGTAAACAAGGAAAGATAGTTTAATTAAATGCACGAGAGAGAGAGAGAGAGAGAGAGAGAGAGAGAGAGAGAGAGAGAGAGAGAGAGAGAGAGAGAGAGAGAGAGACTTAATCCATAATTTGGTTAATTCCAATCATAGACCTAAAACTAAATCTAGAGCCTTGGTAATGTGAAGAATATGTCAGTGTTATAACTTTTTGGAGTTGATGCTATGTAGAATTATCACCTGAAATCTTTTCTAACTTCTGCTATTCACGGGGGTGTGAAAAACGTTACATGTAGTCATGTATGACTAGGAACAAGTAAATGTGCTCTAATCATAGAAGGAATAAAAGACCGATTTATTTCAGATTTCTTTTACAGATTTACCTTTTAGTGTATACATGTATGTACACTGTAATTTGTTATTGGAAGAATGACAAAAAGACAGAGGGAAGACAAATATGAAAATGAAGTCAGGTAATGTACAGCCTAACACAGCCGGTGTTTATATATTACATACATATCTTAATATTTTACAAGTACATGTGAACTTCAATTTGCACAATCATTGAAATATTTTAATGCTCTTTTTGTCGATTAAAACCGGGATATTAATATTTGAATCACTCACAATTCTAGATACTTTCTAAACCCAGAATCGGTCAGTGTACATCTGTTTTGTTCAATTTGCCAAGACGTTTTCCAGGACCCCCAGCGGGCTCCGTGTGGCCATAGTTTTTGTAGAAAGGTAATACTAGTATCTATTGAAGTTAAATCAGGCTTACTTAATTTTACCCCATGCAATAAGTTGCGGGAGGTATAATGTTTTTGACCTGTCCGTCCATCAGTCAGTTAGTCAGTCAGATTGTCAGTCAGTCCGTCTGTCCTATTCTTTTGTCAGCGCAATTCCTCATATTCCTTTATTTTTTCCGGGAATTTCCGCACTATTACACTTAGATTTTTAGCCATATCTTGCATATAGAGATGAATAGTTTGTCAGCGCATCTCCTCATAAACTGTTGCACAGAATTAGGTCAAACTTTGCAGATATTTAGAACACAATGTGCAGAAGTGCATATTATCAGGAAATTCCGATTCCTTTATTTTCGGCATTTTCGGATTTTCGGCACTTTGAGTTTTGGGGGAGCGTGGGGTATGTGAGCTTGCTCACTTTTTCTTTCATTTTATGCGGAGTTAAATTAATTTAATAGCATGTTCATTGCCCTAACGTCAATTGTCAATGTCCATATGATAAATTAATATGTATTAAAACCTATGATACTTGGAGTTTTCTCCCGTTAAAAGGTGAAGATTAACTCAATTTTACTAATAATGAGCATTTTTACTGTTTTTGGGTATTTAAAATTACATTGCGTATTTTCAGTGTATATTACCATGGTTACGACAGAGTAAATCTTGTCCGGAAGACCGGTAAGTAACAGGTCTCTATATGAATTAGGCAACGTTAATTTATTTTGTGTTTTAAACTTTAGAGAAATACTTTCCATTCCATAAACATTTTAAAAATATGTTTTAAAAAAATAAGGTTAAATGAATCAGTTTATTTTACATTGTTGTTTTGAATAATTCTTGAACATTCCATAGTTTTTAATATGCAAATTCAATATTAAATACTGTCAAGTAATAAAAGATATACATTTACTATTTTGTATTTCTTTGAATATATTTGAAAATTCAAATATATGAAGAAAAAAAATATCCTTCGTTTATCATCATTTTTTTTTTGTAATACATGTGTATGTTGCTATTTGCTATATATTTTTGTAAACTAATGGGCTATATTGCCCAAAGTTATATTCCGTATAAACTTTTAAAATAATTTCTTAATTACAGTAAACCTGTTAACGAGAAACAATTACATCATGATTTTATATTGGAAAACATCATTGGAGATCAAATGGTACGTGGAAAGAAAACAGAAAATTTGCAAAGATGCAAATCATGCATTTTATCTTGAGAGAAATGTGTTATTAACGACAGATGGAATAACCCCTTTTGTCAAATCCCATTCATTGATTATCCTTACTATAGTATTGGCAGCGTGTTTTATTGTAAAAGCTTAGCTGTGATCTGTCAATACAATACTGCTCTATGAAATCTGTTCTTTTTAATGTTGATAGCTTCTAATATCTCGACGAAGGATCTTTATTAATGCATGATAGAAGAATAAAAGAAATATAGTTGAAAGACAGTTTTTATGAATTATTTGCTGACATACCTAATTTCTTTCCTGTGTGGATGTTATAGGTGGCGTGTCCGTACCGGAAGTCGGGGTGTGACTATGTAGGACAGCTGCAGTTACTAGCATCTCACAAGAAAACTTGTAACTTTAACCCCGTCAATCTTCCTGATTTTCTCAAGTCCACCGACAGCATTTGTGATAATGGTAAATCTTCTAAATCTCTAGAAAAAAAGAAAAATATGTCAACACTTGACTACTTTAACATTAAATATTGCTTAAAGATCATAGATTAAAGCAAGAGATTATTCAATTTATATCCCTTTCCTTATGAAAAACATTTTTTTAACTAGATATCACTAATATATCATAATTTTCAGTTAGATTTCGCGTATATGCACTTTTGTGTGTAAGTGATGGCTGGTAAGCTCGATAGCCCATAGACCTATTTGGTAAATATCTTTGCTCACCCTTTAATTCCATGTATACGTGCTTCATAGTTGTAATGTTTTATGATTTTATAGACGAGCTGAGTGTTGGTGAGGAGTCGTCTATACCTACCCCCGGTAAACCCTCCCTCAAAATGAGACTGTTCCAAGCCGGGGACAGCAGGAAGGAGTTGCTCATGTCCATGTTTGATAAAAAGAAAAGCAGCAGTGTATCGTGACGTCAGCCAATCAGACTACACCGTCAGCATCTCGGGGTTAATTTATCTTGAACCTTCATATAAAGCATGTCAATCTAGGCTCAAGAAAACTTGTGTTTCCATTGACAGGAAAGACTCGGCTTTATTTATAAGAAAGATTTAGGAGCAGTGGCGGGAGCACACAACACGTATAGGGTTAAAATTTCCCACCATTTAACGATATCCAATTTTTATAAACTTCAATGGGGGTTACTCCATGAATTATAAAAACTAACAGTCATTTCTAGCAATGTTTTGATTAATTAAATTGGGATATATATATGAAAAAAGATGTTAATAACATTTGTACTCTTGTATATATATGTACATATGAATAAACCGTCTTTGTTTTACCATATTTAGTGGTTTTTCTAGTTGTACTTTTGAAATTCTCAAAGCTTTTCTCTTACTGATAGAGTCAGAACAGACTGAACAGTTAACAGTTGTTCGTTTATATTTAAGTGTAATAACATCTATACGTATTGAACGGCAGCTTTTGGCAAGGTTGAAGTTCCTCAAATGCATGTCTAACTCCAGGTCAAGAGGAGTAACATATATATTTGAGGTATGAAAGCCTGCATGCAAACCTTTTAAAAGTTATGACCAAGATTAGTTTTTTGAAAGTGGGTCAGACTCCAAGGTCAACCCGAAGGGTAAAAATTAATGGTAGCCAAAGGAAGACCTTGTTATAAGAAATATACAAGTAAAACATAAAAACCAAAATACAGACATCTCAAAAGTTATGGTCAAGGTTAAAGTTTTTTTTTGAAAAGTGGGTAAAATCTTATGGTCAAGGTCAAAATGTCAAAAATATTTATACCAATTGAGAGATCTTGTCACAATTAATACAAGTATGAAAGACCTAGCCTCAATTGTCGAAAAGTTATGGCCAAGATTAAAGTTTGTTGGTATCCAAAGAAAGGTCTTGTCATGAGGAAAACCACTATGAAATATGAAAGGCATAAACCCACCACTCAAAAGATATAGGCAAAGTTAAAGTTTTTGCGGACAGGTAGACAGACAAACGGCAAAATCTATTTACCACAAAATCTGGAATAGGGGAACATAACCAATTCAAGCTATCTAAAAAAAAATGCGGTCGGTGGGTAGTGAAAATACGTCAAACTTATAATAGAGTTACTTCTCTGTTTTTCCTTTTAATTAGTTTATGTCTCGTTCATATGAAAATTAGTGTTTGAAATTTGACATTAGATAGGCAGAAGAACAAATCAGTCGTTCGTAGTTCTTTTAACGTAGATTGGTTTTTAATTGTTATACCAACACAAAGGTGACTGACCTTCTGGTTTTGATAGCTTATATAGTATCAATAACATGCTGTATTCTGTTTAAGTACTACTTTATCATGTTTATCTGTAATTATATGCTATATGTTTATGCCCATTGGGCCCTGATTTGGTTTTAAATTCCATTCTATTGTTGAGTACGTGGATGTAGTACAATTTCAAATAAAACCCTCCGGTCATCAAAAAAATTAGACAAGTCCAAATTTCAATCATCTGTAGAATATTTATAGAATATGAACTGAAATTCTAAAATTACCGCTAAAAAGCAATTTGTTGATGCAATATTGAAAAGAAAAATGATTTTGGATTGATTTGCTTCCATTTCATATATAAGAATGACCAGGTATATATATGCATTTTTTATTCTAAAGAGTATTTCGTGATCCTGGTGACAGACCCTGCATAACTTATTTAGTGAAAGAAAAGTCACCCGCTGTCAACACGATTGCCTGGGGAATATGGACCCTTTTCAGTTACAATTTCAATGTTGAGAACTGACTGTCAATACAAAAAGATATATACAGATGTAATTCTATAAAGATCGATTTGGGTTTTATACCTTTATAAATAGTCGAAACTTAACACTCACACACATCCATCCTCACGCACCTTTAAAAACAATCTTTCATTTGGGGGATATCCTTTTTAATAAAATATTAGAATTTGCCAGTGTTTAACCTTAAAGCAACAAATGCTTGGAAGGGGAAGCAGCATCAACAAGAAAGTTTACTCATAAAAACTATAGCAAACAGACTTCACTCGGCCTACCCCCCCCCCCCTCTTCGTGTTGAACTTATATATATGAATATATATATGAATAAAGGAATATATGAAAACCTTGCATAAACTGTGATATGTGTATCCACCTTGTACCTATAAAAATGCAGGTGTACTTCAGACTGTAGTCTGGTTAGTAATATGCCAGGTAAGACACATGAACATTGTAAAGAGTAATTTTATTCTACACTTTTCATGCATTAACTGCACACAGACTATTGGTAAGCATTAATGTATAAAAAATCAATTTCCCAATGTGGGTATATCCTCAGGTAAATATATTGATTTGAGCATCTCCGTGTGCTTGGTTCTGTTAATGCTTTACCCGGCGCCGTGATTCGTTATTCTCTATTATCGAGTTTAAAATATAGCTCTAAATATGTAGTCCGTTATTCATGTAAAGTTGTCCATAAGACAATAGGTATAGACACATGTTACAGGATCAATGAATCCGCGGAACTGATGTACAATATACCTGTCATTGACGAGAAATCGAACGGGTGTGCATGTGTTGTCTTGATACTCCTCAATGTACAACGCTTTCAACATCTTTCTCCGCGATGAGAGTCTCTCCTTCCAATGAGTGACCCCCCTCCCACCCACCCCCAATAATGAGGATTTCTGTCTTCTCGTAAGGTAAGAATCGGAATTATTTATTTTTTATTTATTACTTTTAAAATGTAATAAGAAGTTCTGATCTGAATTCTGTGGAGGAAAATAAAAATCTATTTATTTAAACAGAAAATTACGTGCATTTTGTTGCTATAATAACTCTGACTGTTTTTTCTGATTTATGTATATAAACAACCATGTATTATATTTAAGCTGCTCAGTGGATTTTAAAAATGTCCTTTAATGTGGCAGTTGGGTAACGATATTGAATGGCTAGCTTTTATTAGCTTCCATGTTTACATTACCTCTATCAATGACAATTTATAGCACATATAAAAGTTGTAAAATACGAGCTGCCTACATGTATGATATAGTCAGAAGATAAAACCTAGGCGCAACAGGCGCGGATCCAGAATTTTTTTTAAAGGGGGTGGGGGTGGGGGAGGAAAAGATAACGCACGTTTATATATACTTAAGCAACTTATCAGGATACAGAGATTTAGTATTGTTTTTGGGAGGACCGGGAAAAAATTAAAATCATGGATGTCCTAATAAGTTTTTGTCAAAGAAAAGAATTTTAGAATAAATCTCCGAACCCGAAAATCCCATTTTGTAAAAAAAAAAAAAAAAAAAAAAAGGGGGGGGGGTATTTTGTTTTCACAATCGAATTCCTTCATTTTCTAAAGTAAAACACAACAAAAATTATGGACTCTTCTTTCTCTCTCTTATGCAAAGTTCCGACCTCTCTCCACCCCCACCCCCCTCTGGATCCGCCACTGTGCAGCATGTTGTTTTGTGGGGTGAATTTATTCTATAGTTTTTCTCGCTTTCCATATTAGACTTCCACACACCTTCAGAGATCTGAATTTTGTTAATAGGTCGTGCATTTGATAATCTAGAGATACAAAGATCGGCAGCCGGTACTCTTTAGTGAATATTATTAATATGTATAAAAGTGCAAAACAGAGAAACAGAATCCGATGTAATACAAGTCCTTCGATCATATGCTGGCGGAAGGAAGTTATCGCCAAGGCTGTGTACTTTATAGGGAAACATGTATTATATATTATAATATTACCCTGCAGTGTTATATATATATATATGTTTATTCACCAATCAAGGGCCCACGGGGGCATGAACAAATTATTACAATAAGATGACATTGATTACAATTCTATATTATACGTGTATAATGTAACATGACTAGTGATTAGGTTTGACATTGAGAAGTGCATCACCACACTGCATCAAAAGCATAGAAAACCATAGGATGGTAAAAAGAAAACACAATTAAATAAAAATGATAGATATAAGGTAATTAAAAAAAAAATTCTTGTAGTAATGGCAGTACTCTGATATATAACTAGTGCATCTTGAATACAAAGGGCAATATATAACTATGTATATTTTACTTGATAGTAGTCCATTCCCTAATTTGACCATTTTTTAAATCGAATATATAGATCAAAATGATGTTCAATTTAACATATAATGAATATACAATTAATTGGCAAAGATTGCGGATTTCCTGGATTTTTTGTATCCGTGATGCCAGTGTTACATGGTTCGAGATACAAGGACGGTCCTCAACACGTTTTATTTCCTTCAGAAAATCTCACATGTTGACAATATATAGTTTTGTCTTGCATGTAGGGGACAGAAATATGCTACCAATCGGTGTTAGACTGAGGTAGTTTGATTTCGTTTCATATTGTTCTTTTTATTAAGAACTGAAGTGTCGGTTAGATATATACAATAACTTATAGGCCTATACACATGTACATATTATCGGATCCCCTTATTAGCTTGTTTTCTCCCTTTGTTGAGGTCATCATCATGACGTCATAGCATGATGGAGGTAGGTGCCATGGTCATTCATCTTATTTTTTAGGGTGGGTGGGTTTGAATGTTGCCTTTGCTAGTTTGATAATTTAATGATTTCTAGTATGTGCAGGGGAAATCGCCTTTGCTAGCCAGCGATTAGAGTTTTGGTATCTATCAGTATGGGTAAAAATTTCATTCGTAATGAGCTAGGCCCTAGAATCAGTTTCAGTTCATTGTTTGCAAATAAATCTCTTTTAAAAAATACCCGATACAGATTTCTTTTGTCGTGTATGAACAAAAGGGATTTCTCAGTCGCACTTCGCATGTCGTGTAAACGTTTTAAATCGACATTAAGTGATTCCGGCCACACACCCGCCCGGTATTTAGCTCGCTTGGTAAGTCATGCGTGTCATTTTACATACCACAAATATTGACACGCTGATTGAATCTGTATTTATTGAATGGTCATTAAACAATTGGACTTCCCTCGGGTGAGGTAGAAATGGACAGTGACCTACTTTTCTGTAAGTAACAACAGAAATATACTTTTTTTGGTCAGTTTAACTAAATCAGAATATAGATTTCGAAATAGTGGATATTTTTTTTCAGGAGTTTAATTTATATATTTCGGTTTCTAGACAAAAAATTTAGGCCTACCTTAAGCCAGTAAAGGTTTTACATGATTGTCTTAAATGAAGTAATACCTTGTCTAGACTTTTTCCATCACTTGTAAGTACACGGTGTACTTGACAACACTCAGAGTACATTTTTATTTGTGCTGTTAAGGTCGTATTACTTTATGTGTGTTGTTAAGTGTGCACTTCCTTCTTCATGTTTCGTGGTTTACATTGTATAAAGCAGACAGGGATTTCAACAAACATTTGCTCTACGTTGTCGTAGCTTTTGTAACCGCGTAATCGACAAACATATTCCCTACAAGCTAGGTGTATAAATTACAACTTTACTAAATAAATAATTAAAATTGATGGATCTTTACGAAATGGAAACACCCTCTGCTCCGTTAAATAGAGTTATTTTTATATTTAGTGAATTTGCATTTTTATGTCCAAAAAAGGAGGTAAATTATTCAAGGAAGTTGAGCACCCCACACCCGAAAAAAATTGTTGAGTGTGAAAATGAAGGAGACATAATGATTTTTCATCGTTAGAATTGTCTATAGAAGCAGAGCGAATGTTAATTGTTCGTACAATGTATAAATATGAACAATCTAAAAATATTGATCTAAATCAATAGCTTTTAAATCCCTTTAAAGTTGTATAATTTTGAGAAATTTAGTCTTGATTCTGATTCCTTATCATCTTTTATTAACAGAACATACAATAGGTATTATAATACATGCAGACATATGTAGAAAGCGGATGGGGCTGGGGTGGGTGGGTGGGAGGGCAGAGGGGCCCGGCCTACCACTTTTTCTGGGTGTCTGTAGTGAATTTTTCTTAGTTGGTTGCCCTCCCTGTTTTGTTGCAGTAGGTCAAGTAGGTCCAGCAATGGCAAATTCCAGTATTTAATATTTTTCAAAATATATTGGATATGTTTTGGGGAAGTTGTCCCCTTTTGAAAATGTTTCTATGGTCCTGACATATGTACATGCAGATCGAATTCGTTAAAACAAAAATATTTTCTCCAGTTCCTACTTTGGTTACCAATAATCATTTTAAATTTGCATTTAAGAAAAGCTTAATCTTCACTATGTTGCCATACGGGGGCATCAGTGTTTCACAAACACATCTTGTCTTTACTTCCGGTGCCATACCCTAGTACAGCCAATTTATAAATTTTAAAACCCATTTAGCACCATTTACTGCTTGCATGATTTTGATGCTTGTGTGACGTTGTGATATGTTGGAATAAAGGTATATAGGTATACCTTTTTAATTTTATATAGTATACTTTCATGTAAATTACTTGAATCTGATTCGTCGAGAAACATTTGATAAAAAACACTACTACCCGCTGAATAATGAAGCCACGCCCTCCTGCGTAGCAACAGTCAACATTGCAACATTCCAAAAAATAGCGACTGCGCGGAATTTATGCGCGCACGGTTCACTGTAATATGTATTTGTATATTAAGACATTCAGTATAATATAATAAATATTGCATGTAGTTGAGTGTTACATTGAAAATTTTCACCCCTCGAAAACCATTGTCAACCTCGGCTGCGCCTCGGTTGACAATGGTTTTCTTGGGGTGAAAATTTTCAATGTTACACGCAACTACATGCAATATTTATATAATAGTAACTTGCATGTAAAAACATGGGTACAAATATCTTAGGATACTAGTCATTCAAACATGAGTTATCATCACGTGTTTGTACACAATGTTTCTCCTACCCTATTATATGACTGCTTGTGCTTTTCAGATAGATGATATTTTGATCAGTCGCAATGATATGCAGAAAGACGTCCAACTTCTTCCATGAACTTAAAACGATGTAAGTTCATAAACAGATTAAAGGTCTAAAATATTCAGCAATACAAATGTTCAAATTTAAAAAAAATCCTTAAAATCATACCATATCAATAATACTATTTTGAAAAGTAAAGGTTGCTTGTAACTCTCTTGGTAATCTTTTATGAATAAACTTTGAAAATTAAAAAAAAGAAGCATTATTCACCTTGTATTTTAATTATATCTTTTTTTCTAGATTCGGCATGTATTACTGCAAGTTTCTTTGCAACAGTGGTAGCTTTCGGTACCCTTATGACGGTGAATCAGAAATTTGGACCCGACCACCTTAAACCTATGAAGATTTTGAAGGTTATTATACAAAGCAACAAGGTATCACCGGACAACGTCATAGTACAAAATTACTTCCGAGATCCGCCCCCCAAAAACATAGAAATTAACATAACTCAAACCTCCGCACCTAGTGCAACCTCAAACACAGTATTACCAGTCAAAAACAAAAAAATTCCGTCTCCTGTATCTTCCCAAGCATTCACATCGAGAACCAGCATCTCATCTGCGACAAGAAATACTAAAACTGCCTTCACGACAGTTTCAAAGCCGTCTTCCATTGCCAAAAGTACCGTGACTACTGCCAGAAGTACAACGACCACTAACAAGAACACAGTGACTACTGTCAGAAGCACCAGGAGTACAATGACCACTAAAAACAGTAAAGTGACCACTACCAAGAGTATAGTTTCCAAGACATCGATCTCACCTACAACGCATGCGCCGTCCAATTTTTATGTCTGTCCTACATTTATGGGGAGAATTGGAAATAATTTATTTCAGTTTGCCTCAGGATTTGGAATTGCGGCCTCGAAGAATGTGAAATTTGTTGTAGCAGAAAATGATCTCATCTACCGGTTGTTTGAATTGAAAAACAGTAAACATCTTCATATAAGCAAAAATAGACACGAATGTGCAAAAGCAAAATTCCGAGGGGAAGGGCGTGCATGTTCCTATGATAAAAATGTAGCGAATTTCAAGCCGGATGCAACGTATCGAGTTGGGAATTATTTACAGTCGTGGAAGTATTTTCAAGATGTGGCAGAAGAACTTCGAGAACAGCTAAAATTTAGGGTTCATCTGCAGACGAGCGCCAATAATATTATAAAAGGAATATTAAAGAAGTATAACACATCTAGAGAAAACGTGACTTTGATTGCTGTTCATGTACGACGCGGAGACATGGTCAACCATAGGTTTGGTTATTTAGTTGCAACAAAGGAATACTTCGCGAAAGCAGTACAGCTCTTTACCAATTATTCTAGTCCCATTTTTATCGTTTGTTCTAATGATCTTGCGTGGTCTAAAGCAAATTTTCCTAAGAACGACAAGGTTGAGTATATTTCCGGGAATTCAGCGGAAGTAGATTTAGCTTTAATGGCGTCTTGCGATCACGTGATATCATCTGTAGGATCTTTTAGTTGGTGGGCTGGCTGGCTCAATAATGGAACCGTGACTTACTTCAAATGGCCTGCAAAGGAGGGTTCTGGGCTTCGCGCACAGTTCAGCTCAGATTATATGGATTATTTTTATCCACATTGGACAGGCATATAATAAGTTTAATAGTATTAATTGTTGCATCAATATTCAAATTGCATAATACACAAATTTTATGTTTATTACTGAGATTATTTCCATCCACTTGTGAAAGGTTCTCCCTCCTTTTCATGTTTGTTAATTTCTTGCTTCTTTTATGGAATAGATTACTAATCACCAATGACCTATGTTTATATACCAGATGATGACCATGACGTTTGTTTTTATAATTACTGATGTAAAGATAGTGCGTCTTAGTAAATATATTGATAGTATTTCAACACGAGGTACTCATATTTCAACATGCTATTTTTCTGAATTTAATGGTTGACAATACCGGTATTATTTTTATACCCCCCGCAAACGAAGTTTGGGGGGGTATATAGGAATCACCTTGTCTGTCTGTCCGTCTGTCCTTCTGTCTGTCTGTCCGTCTGTCTGTGCAATCGTGTCCGGTCCATATCTTTCTTACAGAGGGACATTAGAATCTACTACTCCAAACAAATATTGCCCATGACCTAAGGGTGTGTCATGACCTTGACCCAAGGTCATTTGGGGAACTTCAAGGTCACTGGAAGAAAAATTTCATAATTCCTGTCCAGTCCATATCTTTCTTATGGATAAAGTTGGTAGGTTTTCATTTCACACAAATATTGCCCATGACCCAAGGGTGTGTCATGACCTTGACCCTAGGGCATTTTTGGAACTTCAAGGTCACTGGAAGAAAAATTTCATAATTCGTGTTTGGTCCATATCTTTCTTATGGATAAACTTGGTAGGTTTTCATTTCACACAAAGATTGCCCATGACCTAAGGGTGTGTCATGACCTTGACCCAAGGTCATTTGGGGAACTTCAAGGTCACTGGAAGAAAAATTTCATAATTCATGTTTGATACATATCTTTATTATGGAAAAACTTACTTCTGAAAAACCCAGCGGGGGGTATTTTGTCCCGTTTGGACAGTTCTAGTTTTATTTGGTCTTTGAAGGATTAATAAAGGAGGTTTTAAAATGGAGTAATTCCCGTTGGATTTAATTTCTTTTTTTTTTTTCCAGACACAAAAAAGTACATGTAGTAACTTATTAATTTAATTCAAAACGAAATTAAATGCGCATCTACATACCTACAGTATATGGATATGGACAAAAGAACCCTAGCGACCCTATAACCAGAGAACCCTTGAATCAGGGGCCATGCACTAAAAACATTGGAGAAATTTTTCAAAGCACATGCATTTTGCGTAAATGACCAATTAGAGCCTCACCCTAACACTAGAACCCCATACTTTTTAGCCATGATTTTTCCAATCTTTGAGGGAATGTGTATTTAGTACAATTCTCGGTTAACCTTGGACTTTCAGGAGGGCGTGACTTTCTCGACACTTTTTCTCAAATGGCAAATCTAGATTCTCATTGGTTAAGAAATTGATAACATCAACAGCTTTAAATTGTTGTTGACAACGATGAGACGACTTAAATCCGCTTGGTCCGATTCTAATCGCAAAATATATATATTCGTTTTTCTTCTTGAAAATTGTATAAACTTTTGTCAAATTATATCCCCGAAGTCCTTTTCTTTTAAGAAATTCAGCAAAATAAATCACTTGATCACGGATCTTCCTTTCTGTGTTTAAAAATTGCTACAGCGCTAGCTCACCTATCTTTTTAAAAGATAAACTTGTAAAAGATGTATTATGACTAGTCACTAAGGCTTCTACTAATGCAAAAAAAAAATACTCGGGTTTGAATTATCTTTATTATTAGATATAACCGATAAATTTATTTTTTTCAAAATTGACTTCACAACAGATCTTTACTTCCCGTCAGGAACTACTGTTTGTCAATAAGGTTTTTGATCTGCGTTTTCCATGTAAGGATTGTTGTAATAAACTATTAAATCAATCTTATAATTTATTTTTATATATTATCTATGTAATGATTATGACGTACTTTTATTGTGTAAGATGATACATGTATGTGCCTGTTTCGGATTAAGCGGTTGTCGTACGAAACACAATCATTGAAATCATTTCTACACTCGTTGCATTCGCCAGAATGTATATTTCAATCCTGAATGAAAGGCTGCGTTAATTTCAAACGCTAATTAGGTAACGTCGAAAATACAACACCGTACTGAAAGTTCAATGTTGACTAAGAATTGCATTGGCGGATCCAGAGGGGGGGTTCCGGGGGTTGGAACCCCCCTTTTATATTTTGCCAAGTGGTTAGAGAGAGAGGGGGGATAAACGTTTGCCGAGAATAAATATTTGTACGTCTTACTTATGTATTGAATAGATAGATTCTCACACATTTAGTTTCCTAGCTATTCCTTCACTATTACTTTTTTTATGAGAGAATGGTATAGAAAATAGTCTACTTATTTTTATATATCTCATATACGATAAGTAACATGTGAGATTTAATTTGATAGTTCCGCTATCTTTGGCCGTGTTGGCTATATATGTACTCTTTTTTAATCAAATCTTTTGAAGGAACTAACCTGTAATGCTTTGTTTTTAACCCCACCCACACCCCACCCCCAATTTTTTTCTTTCAAATTCTAAACGAGAATTCTTTGTACTCTTCGGAAATGCTGCAAATCCATTCAATTTCAAGGCTTCAGTATTGTAGTTTTTGAAACGTGTTTTTTTAATTCGGACTGGGGGTACCTTTTCAAAGAAAAAAAGGAAGTAAACAAACTTATTATTTACCTCAACCTCGGATCTTTCCATACATGTGTGTGAATCTTTGCTTGAGAGTGTGTGTGAGTGTGTGTGTGTGTGTGTGTGGGGGGGGGGGGGGTAAG
>PRKT01000020.1:947233-999745 GCA_003671525.1 Saccostrea glomerata | reverse complement strand
GGGGGGGGGGGGTGTAAGAGGGACACAAGCCTGGAACCCCCCCTTTCAAAAATGGCTGGATCCGCCCCTGAATTGTACTAGTTTGTCTGCTAAAGGAGTAAAGAAATTCTTAGAGGATTATCGTACTAGGATTGAAAAATAAATGCCCGCTTCCTGGAATATTTACCTTGTACATTAAAAATAACGAGCTATAGGCACATAGGCCATAATGCTGACCTGCATAGCTATATATATATATATATGGCCCTTCTGTTTTTTTCAATAGCAGAATTTATATATACCCCCCCCCCCCCCCCCCCCGCTTGAAAAGCCGGAGGGTATATAGTACCGTAGTCGGTATGTCCGTCCGTCTGTTACGCTTTGGGGTACCCATCTCTTATCCGCAAACCCTCTCATACCACAGAGTGAAATTTCGATGAGACTCTCACAGAATTATTACATATTGCCATTGATCCGATAATTATATTCTCCCTCACTTCGTTCGTCCGAATTTAAATTAATGAAGTGCTAAATGAATAAAACACAACACGTATTAAGTAGGAACGCTGCTCGCTAGTGCTTTTATTCAATTCTAATACATAACCATTTTATTAATACAACTGTATAGCCCAAATTCATTACACTCCATTGCATTAGTATCATCTTTAAATTCTAGCGAGCGAGCTTAGAGTGCCCTGCTACCGCAAGGCCTTACTATTTATTCCCTATATAACCACGTGACTTTAAAGGAAAACTTTTCGAACGCACTATATAAAACCATACCGCACATAATTTTAAATATTTTGGGGTTTCCCTAATCGCACCATCTCGGGTCTTTTCGGAAAGGCCCGAGAAGTTGCGATTGGGGTTTTCCATGGGCGCACTTGTTTCAGACAGCCGGGCGATGACCCGGTTCACTTTTATCACATGGCATATTGACCCGGTTAGTGTCGCTGAAACGAGTGAAAAATAAGCCGGATTGGCTGGTATTGGTGCTGTTGCTGTTTAAAAAAATTATCAAAATTATCTGAACGCATGAGAACAAAGATTTAGTGGATATATTTCGTTTTAATATTTATTAGTTCCATTCAATGTACAATTTGTAAATTTGGAGCATATAGGGTCTCGTTACACACAGAACTGAAAAGCAGCTTTAAAACTGAAAAAAAAATTTTGTCGTGCAAATGTACACAAATATGTTGTAAAAGTCTCTTATCATCTCAGTAGTGTTTGTTTATTGACACCGAGACCACGACAAATGATAAAAAACGAATGTTTCACCATCAAGAACATTTCTACCTCCGTTTTCCGCCATATTGCTTTTCATTTGGCCGCTCGAAATTTTTCGGGCGATCCGGGCTACTTTCTGACCGCCCGGCGGCTTAAATATATTTGAAACAAGTGACTCGCCCGGTTCCGGAATATTAACCGGCTTGACCCGGCTTATGAAACAAGTGCGCCTCATGAGAGAAAAAAAAAATGAACGACAACTCTGCATTGGAGATTAAGTTTTCCTTAGCAATACATTGACACTTCCGTTACACTCATATGGGAGGCGGGGGTATCATTTAGTGAGCTTATTGCTCACAGTACCTCTAGTTTCTTATATATTTCATAAAACATTGAACACATATGGCCCATCACTACCCCGGGTGATCATGATTTGAACAAACTTCAATCTATACTACCAAAGGAATCTTCCGTAGTACTAGTAATATATCTAAGCAAAGATTTACTAGATTGGTTTTTTACTATTTATATATATTTCTTTGCATATATTTTGATTTTCTCGTTGTTGCTACACTATCTGAGGACTCCTCTGTAAGAATATAAATTATTTTGCTTTGTCTTTCTCAAAAAGTAAAAATCACAGATAATTCTTGATTAAATTCCTATGTAAACCAGAAGTCTCTGATGAGACTGTAGACCTACTGGACTGTACATGTATAAAAGGAAAAGTAGTACTTAGCACTTGGATTTGACCTTTCAACAGGCAGAAACTAGAGGTACTGTGAGCAATGAGCTCACTAAATGATACCCCCCGCCTCACATAATGTCCATGTGTTGCTATATATTGTTTTATGGTAATGTGTAAAGAGGAATAACTCGTCCTATCAAATGTTATCTAGAAGCTTCTATATGTGACGTCATAGGTAAACATATAATTGCAATGTCCATGTTTTGCTATGGGAAACCTAAAATACGTGTCGAATAAAAAAGTAAAATAGGAGCTAGGTGCACAATGGCAATAGGTAATAAAGATTCTGTGAAAGTTTCATTAAATTTCACTCAGTAGTATAAGAGGAGTTGCGGATAAGAGATAAAGCGTAACGGACGGACGGACGGACAGCTAGACGTACAGACGGAAATCCCGATTACTATATACCCTCCCACTTTTCAAGTGAGGGTATAATAAATTGAATTATGTATCTCTATGTAGTCTACTTGTGTGCCAAATTATATTGAATTGTAGAAAAGAGTTCGTTTTTAATAAGGAATTTAACAGAAATTTCTATTTTTAGTATCCATGGCAACACCGTTCATCAAATCAAAAACTGATGCACTGAATTGCGTATCTTAGTGCAGTCTACTTGTGTGCCAAGTTATATTGAAATAAGACCAAAACTGTAGGAGGAGATGCATTTTGAAAAAAAAAATGTTTATAACAGACAGAAGGGCGGACGACGGACACCTTACTAACGCATAAGCTCTTCTGGTCTCAGCAAGAGATAGCTCATCTTTCTATTCTGTCCTTAATTCCCCCACGGGTGATGAATTTGAGCAAAATTGAATCTACACTACCTGAGATGCTTCTTTGTTAAAGGTACTTGGACACAGATTTGAAATTAATATTTTCTCTATAATATTACGACTTATATATTTTAACAGCATTTCACACAAAAATAAATTAAAAATCTTATTTCATTTAAAAGTTATTAAAACTTTAAATTTTTTGGCGGGTTTGATTGACACATCCTTGCCCTTTCATAAAACTTAACTTCATTCTTAATCCTTAAGAAAAGTGGCAATCCTGATGTGTATTAATGAAAAATATTAATACTATAATCCAGAATCTTAGTTGACATGTTCTAAAGCAAAACAAACACACAGTATATTGTCAGTCCGTGCAGTTGTGGTGAACAGACTTTGGCGATTTAACGCACCCGATGAATCGTAAACACCAAACAATAACATGTTTACAAAAACCTTCCCTTCCATAGATACTTGTGAAGTAGTTCTGCTTTCTAACATTTCAACTCTGAATAAAATTATTCTTCTTGATTTAAGTTTAAATATTTTTCATTAATACACATCAGGATTGCCACTTTTCCTAAGGATTAAGAATAAAGTTAAGATTTGTGAAAGTGCAAGGATGTGTCAATCAAACCCACCAAAAAATTTAAAGTTTTAATAACTTTCAAATGAAATAAGATTTTTAATTAATTTTTGTGCGAAATGCTATGAAAATATATAATTCATGATATTATACAAAAATATACAGAAAATATTAACTTCAAATCTGTGTCCAAGTACCTTTAATATAATGTCTGTCTGTGCTCCATTTTTTAACTATATTCTTTACATATTCATATGCTAAACTTAAATCCCCTGTTGAGACCTCGTAATATGACTAACAATGGTTTTGCTGTTCTCAATAAAATTTTCAGAGATAATTCCTTAATTACCCCCATGTTGTGACCTTGCCCTATCTCAAGATTCATGAAATAAAAAAGTAAAAAAATTAAATAGGTTATTAAGCTATCACCTGTTTGCCAGTCTCCGTTGATTCGATATATATAAGAATACACTACGAACAATAAAAAAGGAGGCTGGCTTTTGACAAATAAGTTAATGTAACAAGGATACAACAGTCTCATTTAAAGTCATCATGGCACAAATACCATATTCGATACAATAACTTCTTAAGAAAAATTAAAATCTATAATTAAGTCGGAACAACAACTTGTTAGAAAGGTCGAATGCTGACTGAAGATTTTTTTAAAAATACAAATCTTTAGACTCTTGATGGCGCAGTAAGCTTGGCAAGAATGAAGTTTAAACCACAGAAATCAAGAAGCTTAATTATGATGAAAGGAAAAGACACAAAGAAATTCAAATTAATGATGCCATCTGTAATGGGAAAGGAAACCCCAATAAATGTTAGAAAATGGTCTGACGTACAACACAGAGAAATGTGAAATGGGTAAAGGCAGAAAATGGAGACCAATTATAGACAATTGGGCAACAACAGAGAAAAAGTTGAAATGGAGAGACATCTGGCGGAAGGATCCACATAGTATTTAGTTTCTACTAAGTTAAATTAAGCTGTCTGTCATGTTGTAAATTTAAATACATTTTGCATTTACTGCCACCCGGTAAATTCAAAATTTACAACATGTGATGACATGTCTATATTATCACTGACAGACCTAAACAAATAGGACAATACAAAAACCTAAACTGCAAGCTATGAGGGAGTACAGAAACTCTAAGATATCTAATTTTAGCATATTTTGTCATCTAACCTTAGAAAAAAGAGTTGGCAGACATTCTGATAAGGAACAAGAAAAAGAGGGGACAAAACGAAGACAAACCATCCACTTTGATAAAAAATGTAAAGACATATTGACCATCATTTAACAGCTTCCAGGCATGCAGCGAGTCTTGGACAGCGGCTGGTATATTCAGACATCATTCAAACAAAAGTCCGTAAACACGTTATGGTCATACCCAAAAGATCATAATGACTAAGTTAGCTACACCCTGTAAAGAGCTTTTGTAAGGAGACCTGCCAGAGAAAGGATTCTTTTTTTCTATACAGAAAAACATTATTATGAAACGCTCTCTTTTAAATTCAGACTGGAATATATATAATTTGAAATGTTAATTTTAAAAATAAAATGATAAATTATAAAACAACTGTTGTGGTTTCTTTAATTGTTATCAGGGTACAAACTATGTAGCTCAATCGAAATTAAGAGGAAAACTCTTTATAATTATACGTCCCACATCTCTTTAGGCTATATAGATAAAAATTTGAATGTTCGATTAACCGTTTTACTAATAAACTGTTTATCTTCAATAACCTATTCCTGGTATTTTTTAAGTGTCTCAGTGTTGAAACATGAGAATCAAAAAGGTACATGTACTAGGTTGCTATATTTTCTTTTTGTTTAAATTGACCCATATTATATAATCCAGAAAATCAGCATTTAAAAATATAGGGTTTTGGATATTCAAATCTAATTTGTAATCAAAACAACGATTCAAAAGATCATTTACTGTTAAAACGGGACGTTCCATCAGCATTTTTTTTACAATCGGGATCGACATACAGTCGTCAATTATTAAAACCAAAATATAATCGAATAACAATATATTGTCTTATAATTTTAATCTATGTTTTAAGCTTTTTAAAAAAAGTTTTGCCTTTTCTTAATTCAATGTTTGGGCAATATCTTTAACATCAAGATAAAAATAAAATATTTCTCTACTTTCGTACCCCTTTCGCCTAATAGTCAGACCTTATCGCACATGTCAAGAAAGAACTTTCACTTTTCATCTTGCAGGAGGAATCAAGACCCTGATGGAAATGTCTGAGTATAACTTCGCATCGCAGGACTTGAGCATGGATGGAACAATGAGTGACGATTCTAATTTTGCTAGCACGTCCTCTTGGACCGGAATGCCCACATCAGAGCCGATGGACTACCAAGACAACGAAGGGGACAGTGAATCCTATTACTTCGAGTCGGACCATCTGGCGTTTCGCGGAAACAGCGATTATAACTCAATGTTGAAAACGATAGCTTTACTAGAGGCACAAAGAATTCAAGCTATAGCAGACATTGAGAAGCTGCACGAATGCATGGATGATGCACTGAAAAGCCCTATTGAATTTGTAAATAAGCTGCAGCATGGTGTAGATTTGGGTTTACCAAAAGCACAGCAGGTTGCAGAACTACCTGTAATCAACTGGGAGAAATACACAAGTTCTGTTGACTTCTCCAGTTTTGGATTTCCTAAACATGTTACTCGATTAAGAAAGCAGTTAGTTGAGGGACCAGGCAATCCCGAATGTTTGGATGACTCGGTAAAAGTGGATGGTAATATGACATTAGTGAGAGGTAGGGTAAAAGGAGACGACAAAACAGAAACATTCAACAAGTTATGGACAGCAGAGGAACAGAAGAGATTAGAGGAACTCTTGGTAGAATTTCCACCTGAGGAAGTGGAGGCAAAACGATGGGCAAAGATTGCAAATGCACTTGGAAATAGAACACCTATCCAAGTGGCAAGCCGTGTGCAGAAGTACTTTATTAAGCTGGCCAAAGCAGGACTCCCAATTCCTGGGAGACTTCCAAACATTGCTATTCACAGACCAAAGCATTCACACAGACATCAAAGATTTCAGAAGTTTTACTACCAACCGTCCACATTCCTGACATCTCATGAACCCCCAGTCTACATGTCCGATGACGAGAATTCAGAGTCCTTTTATGGCGGTGACGAATCCAAAGAAAACTTTCTCAGTTCTGGATTTGATAACTCTGACAATGAGGAAGATTCAGATGAAGATGAACTTGTTCCTATCGACCTGAGAAATACACCGGAGTATGAAGAGTTGATGCAACTAAAGAAACTTAAACACCTCAAAATGAAAGTGAAGAGTGAGGCAACCACAAAGCACTTTGGTTTTAAATGTGATGGTTGTAATTGTGACCCAATAATTGGCACCAGGTGGCACTGCCAAGACTGTGATCAAGAGGATTGTGTGGATTTTTGTGAGAACTGTGTCAACAGGAACATCGAGATCGGACAACATAACTCCAGTCACCGCCTCACAGCAGTAACAAAACACCACACGGATTACGGGACAGATAACTCTAGTAACCATCCAACAGCCGTAACTAAAGACTCCGCGGATAATGATTACGGGACAAAGTCCTTCATGCCAGAAGGATACAACTACTTAGACCCAAATTACATGCCTGCAACTTAGGCAAAAATCACAAATAATAGCTGTATAGACAACTAGTTAGTATTTCTGTAGTGAAGTTTATTTAATTGAAATGTACCAACAGATAATATAATAAATAGAAGACAGCTTCAATTAAGGAACAAGTAAATAATCAGTGTAAGATAAAATATGTAAGTACTACAGTCAAACCTTGTTATCTCAAACTCAACAGGACCAAAATCAAATTGAGATATCCAGTGATCTGAGATAACTGGGTTTAAAGCATGAAAAATTTAAAAGATCGGGACTGCCAGCTAACTTTGAGATATTCCTAATTATGGAGATATTGGTGTTCGAAATAACAAAATTCATCTGTATCAGTACAATTTTTTATGAATTTATGAAGCTGGATGTCTCTGTATACGACTGTATGTGTTATACATGAGTAGTATAACTTAAAATAGTGTTACATTTCACTTTCTAATAGCATATAGGAAAAACATATACTAAGTGCAATATATTTGCTTTATTAAAGCTGAACACTTCTCATAAATAGGCACTGTCAGACGGGTATATAAACCATTCGCTTTCGTTACACCCGATTGCACACTCGAAACTCGTGGCCGACATGTAGTACTCCTATCGTGGTATTAGATTTTTTGCGTTTATTTCTTGTTTTTATGTGCATTTTCTGTATGTAAATAATTTATTGACCTGCATTTTCCATGATACTTTTGTCCTGTTTCGGAAAAAATGCGTAAAATTTGATAATTTTATCGATATTGAGTAGCACGCTTTGTAAGATGTACGTCTACACTCATCGGATCTCTATAGTGAAATACATTGAACTGACTAGCGATCTGCTCCTTATATACGAGTTGTAGGGAGAGCGTTGAAGAATGGGAAATATGGCTGACTATGCCTATTTATGAGTAGTGTTCAGCTTAAACATCATAAATGTACCAGTATCTGTATTTTCAACATTTTTTGATAACTGTATTATATCAAATAAATCATAATAAGTTTGTAAGAATGGAGTTCTTCAGTATGGTAGACAAGGCCAGTATGAAAGGGATATCTGTGATATGAGAATCTGGCTCTCACTGTTCTAGGAATAGAGAGATCACACTTGTTCATCAGGCACTAGCTCAGCCATTGTCTGTGTACCACTGAGGCAGGAACTCAAATCTGGAGCCAGGGTCCTGAATAGAACAGGTTATCTCTCCTGGGGGTGTCCACTCAAACAAGTAAACTGTCCTACAACACAGAAGACAGACAGGTCATAGGATTATTGCAATATTATGGAGAGAAAAAGGGGAGTTTTAAAGGCATATGAAAACTGAAAGTGAAGTTTCATGATTTATTTAAATGACTTAAAGATGGTAACTTACTTGGGGTCATCTTTGACACAGGTTTTCTTCACATGAGAAAGAAATTTGTCCAGAAAATTAAAACAAATCACTGGATCCCAACCATCACGTTCATCCTGCAAATAATCAAGACAATAAATACATGTAGAACATTCATTTCACTGTCAACATAAATGCTTCATCTTAATGGATAAAAAATATTTAAATTTGTCAATGTTGTACACCTTTATATTTATCAGTGACTTGCCTTGGCTTGCTGAGGAATTTTCAGAGTTTTCATTTTCTCTAGGCTATGTACCCTCCCATCATCGTCACGGTAACCACAGACAATAGTTGGAATACCCACCAGGAAACTCTGGGCCCACCACTTAATCAACTTAAACCTAACATAGAAATAATATAGGTGGAGTTTCAAGAGTTATGCCCCTTCTCATTCTCTTTCAAGCTTTATGGAGTTGCTGTCATCTTATAATATATTGTAATACTTTAGATCACTTTTTATTCCCAAAAACTAGTTTTGCATAATTATGTGAAACTGTCTTCTCACAAAAATTTTATTATCTCATATAATTCTACAATTAACGATTATCTAGAGCAATAACCAACATTGGTGAAAAATTTTCCCTTGAAAAATATGATGTTGGGAAAATTGAGTGATTAACAAGAATTCTTGAAGAGATGTTTGACAAACATTATGTGCCTTATCCTTACTTGATAAAGTTCCTCTCTTGTCTATAATTATCTATCTACCTTGTTGTCTATTATATGTCTTATACTTACTTGATAATGTCACTCTCTTGTCTATAATTATCTAGCTGCCTTGTTGTCTATTATATGTCTTATACTTACTTGATAAAGTTCCTCTCTTGTCTATAATTATCTAGCTGCCTTGTTGTCTATTATATGTCTTATACTTACTTGATAAAGTTTCTCTCTTGTCTATAATTATCTAGCTTCCTTGTTGTCTATTATATGTCTTATACTTACTTGATAAAGTTCCTCTCTTGTCTATAATTATCTAGCTGCCTTGTTGTCTATTATATGTTTTATACTTACTTGATAAAGTTCCTCTCTTGACTATAATTATCTAGCTGCCTTGTTGTCTATTATATGTCATATACTTGATAAAGTTCCTCTCTTGTCTATAATTATCTAGCTGCCTTGTTGTCTATTATATGTCTTATACTTACTTGATAAAGTTCCTCTCTTGTCTATAATTATCCAGCTGCCTTGTTGTCTATTATATGTCTTATACTTACTTGATAAAGTTCCTCTCTTGTCTATAATAATCTAGCTGCCTTGTTGTCTATTATATGTCTTATACTTACTTGATAAAGTTCCTCTCTTGTCTATAATTATCTAGCTGCCTTGTTGTCCATTATATGTTTTATACTTACTTGATAAAGTTTCTCTCTTGTCTATAATTATCTAGCTGCCTTGTTGTCTATTATATGTCTTATACTTACTTGATAAATTTCCTCTCTTGTCTATAATTATCTAGCTGCCTTGTTGTCTATTATATGTTTTATACTTACTTGATAAAGTTCCTCTCTTGTCTATAATTATCTAGCTGCCTTGTTGTCTATTATATGTCTTATACTTACTTGATAAAGTTCCTCTCTTGTCTATAATTATCCAGCTGCCTTGTTGTCTATTATATGTCTTATACTTACTTGATAAAGTTCCTCTCTTGTCTATAATTATCTAGCTGCCTTGTTGTCTATTATATGTCTTATACTTACTTGATAAAGTTCCTCTCTTGTCTATAATTATCTAGCTGCCTTGTTGTCTTGAATTCTACATATTTACAGGAGTCAGCTGCTTGAAGATCAATAGCATCAACTTCTCCAGAGAACACTTTATATAGAGAAAAGATAAAAGACTACAAATTAAATGAAAACAAACGAATGATTGAACATTTTTTTACTAAGTTTGCCTTTATTCAATGTTAAAACATAATGATAATATTCAAGCATTTTAATTCTACAATTTTGGAATCTTGATGGATGGCTAGTTGCTCATCATTATCATTCAAGGTCTGTATGTTAAATGTATAAGAGTGAAGAATTTAAGATTTTTTAAATTGATGAAGGGCCCCAATTATATGACAATGAAATTAGCTTTCTTTCATGTTGTTTTTGGAACATTTAGAAAGCTACCAAAATGCTGAAAACATTCAGAAGTTTGTGAAGCATGCAATTAGAGGAAAAACAGATCGTGAAAGGTCATTTTAAGTGACTCAGCCAGGTGACCTAAAAAGCTGATATATAGTCAATGCATCACTCCAAGCATATCTTACTACTCCACTGCCTTGGGAGAGGTCATTTTTATGACCCCGGATTGAAAGATCCCAGGGGCATATTGTTTTTGTTCTGTTCGTCTGTTTTTCTGTCTGTTGTCATCTTTAACCTTACCAATAACTATTGAGTGGGTGGGACTGTGTCTTTCATAATTCACAGGTGCATTCCTTGTGACAAGATATTTCTTTGGGTACCACCAAATTTGACCCCTTGACCTTGAAGTTTGACCTACTTTTACCAAAAAATAGCACACTTTAACCTTGGCCATAACTTTTGACTTTTGGAGTTTGGTTTCATACTTAATATGTGTATTTTATTGTGACAAGACCTTTCAGGTGGTATAAATATTTGACCTTTTGGCCTTGACCTAAGAGTTTGACCCACTTTTAAAAAAAATTTAACCTTGGTCATAATTTTGGGAGATTAGAATTAGGCTTTCATATTTCACAGGTGTATTCCTTGTATCAATTAGGACCTTCCTTTGGGTACAAACACTTTTGACCTTGATCTTTGGATCTTTGTGAGAATTCAATCCTCATTATAAGATGCCATACATCTTGTTTGTTATGAGTCTTTTTATGTCTGTAATTCATGATTTGATCTATTTTTATTGCATTAATATAGTAAAATTTTAGCATTTCCTGCTAAACCTGCTAAATTGTACCTATTTAACAATCATAGACAGAAAGTACATTTTTTGTTATAGAACACAGTTTAAGCTGTGGTATGGTATTGTAATCCCTTTGTTCCTTACACAGTGAGTGCTTCTCTAGCCTTGATCTGACCACTGTACAGAATGCCTCACAATTATTGACTGGTTCCTCTGTGTTTGGAACACCATCTGATTTATCTGTAGGAGAAAAGCAATTGAATAACAGAAACTATCACTTACCAAACATAGCATCTTAAAATAATTTGCATTAGTAAAAACACAACCATATCTGAGTGATTTAATTTCCATAAAAGTTATTGAGATCATGTGTTCATGCATTTGATTGCAGATATGAATCTAAAGTTTAATTCAATGTGATATAATATTGTAACGGGACTGTCTAGGGGTTAGTCCCGTACATATAGTCCGAGTTCAAAGGATAAAAGAATGACAAGAATTTCAGTGTTTAAAGAATTACTATATTCTGTTGCAATATTTACAATTTACAAACAAACGTAAAAGATATGAAACAATATCATATAAAATCCAAGAATGCAATAATTACCATTGTAGAAATTTAGCCCCAGTCCCCAAAAATACGTCTGATCAGTAATTAATGATAATCATGATAATGTAGACTCTCTGATTACACAATATACATAGCATATAATAATAGTAAACCCCGGCCGGGTACTATTGACCCGGGCGCGCCCAACCCGAACGGGTTATAAACAAAGGGGAATAACTCTAAACAACAAGTAATGACAAATAGAGGGAAATATGAATAAAATAAGGCACATATACATAAATACACTGTAATTACATGCAAATTTAATTAAATACAGGTAAAAACCACCACAATATCAAGTGTACAAAAAGTACTATGTTGTGACAGGTAGTCTGAAATGATACATACCCGAAGTAACATACTGTTCAAATTTCCAGCCCCAGTAAGACATTTCCTTTTGCCTCTCTGACATTTCTTGCTTCTGACGTTTTCGACTTTCAGTATCAAATTCACACATGTAGAATGTGTCTTTGTACCGAGTGACAGCTATAAGCCATCCGTCCCTGTTTTCATAAGGTGTGCACAGCAACTTTGTCAGAAGTCCCCTCCAGCAAACAAAATCAGTATGAATATTCCTGTAATTTAAATCGAGGAATTTTTTTTTAGAAATACAATGTATACATGTATGCATGATGTGTGTAAATTTTTAAAATGAATTATTTTCTGGGATATAATTTGAAATCATGCCATAGAGGTTCTTCTTGGATTTAAAACATTGGAATGACATGGAACATTATACTACTATCATATCACATTTTGTAATTAATTATTTTATGTTCTGTTTAATAATCATGTATGTTTTATGCCCAAAAGGGCCCTGATTTGGAATAATAAAACATCCATTCATTCATTCATATTCTGACTGTTATGAAGGCAAGTCCTGAGACTGTCAAGTGAGATATTAATTCAAACTACAGGTAGTCATCCTCTAAGCTCACCTTATCATCCCTTTCTCTTTATCAGACTTTTTCTTCTCATCTTCCAACAGAAACTTTTCTCTGTTACAACAGATCCACTTCAATATATCATTTATATACTCTTCTGAATGTTCATCCTTTTCTATGAAATTATCATAGCCTTTTCTTAAATCAAATTTAACACTGTGATTGTCTCTTGGTTCTACATAATATTTTAACTGACTCCTGTTATTATGGAAATTCCTTTTTATGTCTAGAGACAAACAACCTATTTCTGTCGGATGTCTAAAAAATGGAAAATTGCCCGTTCCTTTGAACAAACTGTTTGGTCTTGTTTTTAAAGAGGTAGGCCTAACGTTACTTGTAGGAGTATGATCTTGTCTTTGATATTTATTTTTGATGGCTCCACGCGAAGGATCGTCCTCTATTTCTCCATACGAACGCTTCATTTCGACCACAGTAAAAAGAATTACATGTCATACACTGATTATTAAGACAAAAAATCATAATATTTACACATTAGTCATTACCCCTTTTTTTTTGTTTACACGTGCTGAAAGTGAAAGTACACAAGCGGAAGTGGATTAATAGCCAATGAAATTAATTTTTTCCTCTCGTTCCGTTCCTTAAATATGGAAGCTTCCATGACATCTCAGTGTCTGCTGGAAACATAGTTCAGTAACTGAATTAGCAGACGTTTCATTGTTCTATCTTAAATGAACAAAAAGGATTTCCAAAAGTAATTTTTCCGATCAGAACTTTCAACCGGCACAGATTGTGGTTATTCAGCTTTTAAGTCCTATAGAAGAACGAGTCAAGTGCGGGTGTGTCTAACAGGTTGGGACCACTCGCCCAAATGGGATATAATAGGCCGTTTGGGATAGAATATCCCGAATGGGCTATAAATTTACAGTGCAAAAAATGAAAATTTTTATTTTGGATTTAAATATCATAAATCCGCATCAGGGCACTTATAAAGGAATAACTTTTGGTTGACAAGTTTTTCTGTAGGGCCATTGTTTAGGAGATTGATCCCTCGGAAGTTCCTCAACTTCTTGGGGATCAATCTTACAAACTGTAGGATTGCATAAAAACTTGCTTACTAAAAGTTATTCAGATTTAGGTGCCCTGATGCGGATTTATGAAATTTAAATCCAAAATAAAAATTTTCATTTTTTGCACTGTAAATTTATAGCCCATTTGGGATATTCTATCCCAAACGGCCTATTATATCCAATTTGGGCGAGTGGTCCCAACCTGTCTAATCACAGGGTAAATTCCTTTAAACCCCTGTCACACCAGGGCTGTGTCCTCACGGCGACTGCACGGCGTCCTCAAAAAATGCAAAATGCCGAGGTGATCGCAGTAGAGTCTCCTACAGGGCCGTGACAACGCGGCGAGATCTCCACTGAACGCCGTAGGGTCTCCTAGAACGCCGAGGGACGGCGATCACTTTGGGCATGCACAAAGTATGCGCCGTGTGATCGCCGTCTGATAAGAAAGCAGAAGAAACGTAGTATGATCGCCGTAGTGGGAGCTCCGTACGAACGCCGTGAAGACGCACATGATCGCGGCATGAATACCGTGATAGTAGACTGCACTTCCATGGAGACCTCATGGAGATGTCCCGGAGTCCTTGGAGATCTCACTGCGTTTCTATAGCTTTTTTATGGCGCATCTAATAAGATTTATCGTCTTGTGATTTTTTCGACTGCGATTGCACGGTGACAGCACGGAGTTGTCACTGCGATCATTGCGCTTCCATGGCGTTTCTACAGCGATCACAATGTGCTTTCACGGCGTTGTTAGAGCATTGTCAGCCAGCTCACAAAACAAGAGCAATGGGATCATATTTCATTAGTAATAATTCCAATGTATTTGTTGCACTAGGAGCATTTAAGTAAAATAAAATTGAAGAGACATTTACACCAGAACTTGTTCTGTTGTTTCACTTAAATTTTGTAGAAAACTTTTCAGTGTGTTTATTTTTTTTTTTACAATCATAATAAAATCAAAGAAAATCTAACAACACATTCGAACCGATAAATTGAAAAAAGGAGTTTTAATCATAAAACTATTAATAATTTAGTACTAAATTATTTGAATAGAACATTTTTAAGAATATTTCTTGGCATGATTAGAAGTCTTTTCATCGTGTAACTTGAATCTTTAAACAAAAATGTTTTACATTCCTTCTGAATATATATCATTCAGTATAGAACACATTGTGAACGCAACCAGCGCAGTGAGAACGCCGTGAACACGAGGTGAAAACTCCTAACGCGCCATTAAAACTCCGCTGAAGCGCAGTCAATCGCCGAGAGATCTCCGTGGGAACGCAGTAGAACGCCGTGAGATTGTCGTAGAATTGTGTCATTCGACGTAGGGACGCCG
The DNA here is from genome assembly GCA_003671525.1 of Saccostrea glomerata. Lineage (NCBI taxonomy): Eukaryota > Metazoa > Mollusca > Bivalvia > Ostreida > Ostreidae > Saccostrea > Saccostrea glomerata. Next base: position 984,604 of record PRKT01000020.1, on the reverse strand, counting down.
TGATATCTTCATACTGTGAAAATTTCACAGAAATTTGTGCAATTCTCCTGCGATTCCACGGCGATTTTAAAAATTTAACAACGCCGTAATGACTCCGTGTGAATGCAGCTTGGTGTGACAGGGCCTTTAAGGTTTGTTTCGGCTTTTAACGTGTTGATCCCCAGGTTTTAACTGACATTTGCAATTTCTTACCAATAGAACTGCTATTTGAGTGACATTTAATTGATATTGCTACCTTGCTTCAGTTGCTTGACTAGTTTAAAATTTTGCAAGTCAGAATTAAGTCTTAACTTTGTTGCGAATAACAAAAGTATTCTGTGAACTCTCCATTTTGTAGAATTTAAATTATGTCCAAGAGGTCGATGGTTAATGATCTGTACAAGTCCAGAAAAAGAATCTGCACTGCCCCGCGTTCCTCTGCCATCGACACACCTGAGTTTAACGATGGAGTGAATGGAACTTCATTCTCCAGTAGGAACCAAACACTTTCTTTTATAAGCAACACACTATATCTTAGAATCTGGCTTGCGTTTATTTAAATATTTACTTTAATCTTCAAAATGAATATGGCTGGCTTCAATCATTGTACAGAAATTTTAGCTTGTCTGAATATTGATCTTGTGATAAACATTTTACTTAAGAAAATGATACACATTACACTTCAACTTTTGTTTTAGCTGCCGAGATACCCTCTGACACCAAAATATCTCTCCTCCATCTCAAAGAGTTATTTCCCTTAGATAAGTTTGAAGGAAGATTACCGGCAGTGATAGTGAAACATCAGCTGTACAGCTTATTGAAGGATAGGACAGCTGTTGATAAACAATTAGTAAGTCTTACACAAAATATTCAACACTTAAAGGACAGCCATTGGTAAACAATTAGTAAGTCTTACACAAAATATTCAACACTAAAAGGACAGCCATCGATAAACAATTAGTAAGTCTTACACAAAATATTCAACACTTAAAGGACAGCTGTCGATAAACAATTAGTAAGTCTTACACAAAATATTCAACACTTAAAGGACAGCTGTCGATAAACAACTAGTAAGACTTGAAGAATATGTATTTTTCCTCAGGTGATGTAAAACAAGTGTTGATATAATATACCTAGATTGTTGATAACACAAGGCAAGACAGAAGACAAACAAAATTTTTGTTTGTTTGCACAACCCTAGATGGATCATACTAACCAGTTTTCAGTACTTTTATAAGTACTTTGATTTTTTAGCTCACCTGAACGAAGTTGGGGGAGCTTATGTAATACCGTCGGCGTCAGTGTCAGTGTCGGCGTCCCCTGTTAAGGTTAAGTTTTTTGGAGCAGTTTTCTTTTTTAAGTACTTCTATGTCCTATATTGATTAGACAATCCTGGAAGATGCTTCTAGTGTGTTTCATTGTACCAGTCAAAGTTTCAGATGCTGCAATTTCAGCAAAGGAATGACCAGGTTAAGTTTTTGGGGCAGGTTAACATTTTTGGTGCAGTTTTTGGTGTAGGTCTCATTTTCAAGGAACTATAAGCCCTATGTTGACCAAACTTGCACAGATGATACGTCTAAGGATGCACATTGCCAGGCTTGCTTCGGATGCTGAATCTGACCAACATTTTCCAGTTGAGTGAACAGTTAATGTTTTTGGTGCAGGTCTCATTTCCAAGGAACTATAAGCCCTATGTTGACCTAACTTGCATGGATGGTACATCATAGGATGCATACTACCAGACTTGCTTCGGATGCTGAATCTTACTTACATTTTCTGGTTGAATGAACAGGTTAAAGTTTTTGGTGCAGGTTTCATTTCCAAGTGTCAACAAGCCCTATAATGACTTAACTTGCATGGATGATATATCTTAGGATGCATACTACCAGACTTGCTTCGGATGCTGAATCTGACCTACATTTTCTGGATGAGTGAATAGGTTAAATTTTTATGCAGGTTTCATTTCTAAGATACTATAAGCCCTATGTTGACCTAACTTGCATGGATGATACATCTTAGGATGCACACTAATGGACTTGCTCCAGATGCTGAATTCGACATACATTTTCTAGATAATGGACCAGGTAAAAGTTATGGGTGCAGGTCTATTACCAAGAAACTATAAGGCTTATATAAATCGAACTTGCACAAATGATGCATCAAGGGATGAAAACTCTCAAACTTGCTTCAGATGCTGGATTTTAATCACATTTTCATGATGGAGAACTAGTTTGAAGTTTTTATGTAGGTCTATTCCAAAGTATCTTATAAAATTGCATAAATTTTGCATTTTTGGATGTACACTTTTTGTTGGGAAATTGTGTGACTTTGCCTTACTTAAAGACAACATTCGTTGAGGTGAGCTCTGTAATCTCTGATTTCCTATGTTTTCAGGATGATTTGAAACAAGCCAACGAGATTAAGCTGTTCAAGCTTGGTGCTGAGTTAGATGACTATTGTATTGTGTTCACTGAGGCATATCGAGATCATGTGATCAGTGTGATGAAAGAACTCTCCATCAGCAAAAATATTTGTAGTAAGTAGGTCAAATTGGACAATTGTTAACTCACATATAAAATAACTATCTAAGAATGATGATGCATATTTACTCATTATTTAGCTGCATTAGAATGCTAATTTTTATAAGGATAATAATTACAAGTGCCTACATAAACATGTACATGTATATCAATTTAATTTTGCAGATAAATATGTGAATACTGTCATAAAGAAATATACAGATGTCTGCATTAACAAAGACACTTTGATGAATGAATTCAGCTTCACAGACTCAGAAATTACGTAAGAGATTGTGATATTGTTGTATTATGATAAATAACATTCAGATCAAGAACTATAAACAGTGTAAATTCCAGGCAGATAGTTAAGGCCTCTTTTCTTGTGTTACAGTACTGAACATAAAATATTTCCATTTCTAAATTTTTTCTCTGTGATAACTCTTTGAAAGTTAGCGGAGTTGATATCTTGATAATTCTACCAGAATGTAGATTAGGCAGGTCGATAAGTCAGGAGCTAAGGAGGCCTTATATGCATTCAAATCTCTTTATGCAAAACGGGCTTTGCCTTATATAAATTTGTTTTGCAGCACTAGTAACATTTGGATAAGGCAGCTGGTTAAGGCCTCTGTTGTTGTGATACAGTAACATTCAGATACATGTATATAACTGAAACCTATGTTAATTCCAGGCAGCTTGTTAAGGCCTCTGTCTTGACAGTGAGGGATGTAGGGAACTGGTGGATTGCTCTACCCAATGCTGGAGTCTTCATGAAATGTTTCCTGCGAGGAAGGAAGGCTATCTTGACAATGATAAGGAAATGTAAATACCGGGAAATCCTTCAAACGGTTAGTAAAAATAGAAATACCGGGAGATCCTTAAAACGGTTAGTGAAAATAGAAATACCAGGAGATCCTTCAAACCGTTAGTAGATATAGAAATACCAGGAGATCCTTCAAACAGTTAGTAAAAATAGAAATACCTGGAGATCCTTAAAACGGTTAGTGAAAATAGAAATACCGGGAGATCCTTCAAACCGTTAGTAGATATAGAAATACCAGGAGATCCTTCAAACAGTTAGTAAAAATAGAAATACCAGGAGATCCTTCAAACAGTTAGTGAAAATAGAAATACTGGGAGATCCTTCAAACGGTTAGTAAATATAGAAATACCAGGAGATCCTTCAAACGGTTAGTGAAAATAGAAATACTGGGAGATCCTTCAAACGGTTAGTAAAAATAGAAATACCAGGAAATCCTTCAAACCGTTAGTGAAAATAGAAATACTGGGAGATCCTTCAAACGGTTAGTAAAAATAGAAATACCAGGAAATCCTTCAAACTGTTAGTAGATATAGAAATACCAGGAGATCCTTCAAACTGTTAGTAGATATAGAAATACCAGGAGATCCTTCAAACGGTTAGTGAAAATAGAAATACTAGGAGATCCTTCAAACGGTTAGTAAAAATAGAAATACCGGGAGATCCTTCAAACGGTTAGTGAAAATAGAAATACCGGGAGATCCTTCAAATGGTTAGTAAAATAGAAATACCGGGAAATCCTTCAAACGGTTAGTAAAAATAGAAATACCAGGAGATCCTTCAAATGGTAAGACTGTGGTATATGTATTGAAATGGATAAGTCATGCAAATAAATAATATAATATTAAATTCAAAACTTTTAAATCACATTAAGTTAGATGTTGCTTAGGGATTCAAATTAAATAAGAGATGTTTGTAAAACACTTATGCCTTCCTCCCGGCCTTCCCAAAATGATTGGAATTTTTCTACGTCCAAGGGGCATAACACTATTCAAAATGGCTTAGTCATACCCAAAACAGAATTTGACCTAGATATTCTCATGATAAATCTGTATACCAAATTTCATTTCAATATAATCAACCTGTTCCTTTGCAAAGAAAATGAATGGAAATTGCAAATAATTGGAATTCTTTTAAGCCCAAGGGGCATAACTCTGTACAAAATGGCTGATTGTACTTAAAACAGAGCTTGACCTAGATATTCTCATGATAAATATGTATACCAAATTTCATTTCAATATGTGCAATCTCTGCAAAGAAAATAGACAGATATGTCTCTTGGACTTAGAAAAATTCCAGTTATTTGGGGGAGTGGGGTAGGCGTGTTTTACAAACATCTCTTGTTCATTTTAACGTCATAAACACAAAAGATATTAAAATATGGTGGCGCTGATAAAGTATGTTGACAGCATAACTTACCAGAAAAAACTTAGGATATGCAATTCTGTAAATTTAAAACTAGAACGATTTAAAAAAAAAGGATGTGTCTCAAAACCAGTTGCAACTCTCCTCTACCATGATTATACAGCAGTACAAGAAAAAAAAGCTTCAGTCTTCTCAAAGACTTGTCTGATTTAGTTTGATCAACTTTTATTTAAACATAGGAATTGGAACAAAGGAAATGGCCTAAGATTTGTAAGCTTGGACTCCAGTATCACATGCATGAAGTAATTGGTGCGGATCTCATCAAGTGGTAATATATTGCTTTACACACATTTTTTTTACTTAAAAAAAACAAGCTTCTTGCTTCAAATGTCTTTAAATTTTTTGACATTTAACATGATCTAAAGGTAAATGCTGTAGTAACTTAGTTTTTTAATAATAAGCAACAAAAGGCCATGATATTAATTAGTAGATTTCAACATTTTAATTTTCTGAAAATCCCTTTTTTCTCTATTTTTAGCATTCAGACAACCTCAGGACAATTACTCCGTCTCAAGGACTCTTAGTCCTACAGGAATCTAATCTTATGGTCGCTCCTGTAGGATATCCTAGTCCTACAGGAATCTCATATAATGGTCGCTTCTGTAGGATATCCTAGTCCTACAGGAATCTAATCTAATGGTCGCTCCTGTAGGATATCCTAGTCCTACAGGAATCTCATATAATGGTCGCTCCTGTAGGATATCCTAGTCCTACAGGAATCTTATCTAATGGTGGCTCCTGTGGAACTTCCTAGTCCTACAGGAATCTCATTGTTTGGTTGCTCCTGTAGGATTTCCTAGTCCAAAAGGAATTTTACCTCATGGGTTGTTCCTGTAGGATTCTTGTACAACAATGCTGTGATAAGCACAGGAATCAATGATAAATTTATCATAAATAACTGACTCTCTAGGAAAAAAGCAATCACATTAATATTTAATGATATTATAGATCTTTGAGGTCATTATAATTTATTTTACCCATTGTCTTTCTATACATGTTAATTGATTTTTGTTAATGAGCTACAATGTTTATGAGTATTTCCAGTTTATGTACAACCTGTACTTGGTGTATCTGACCCAGATTTAGGAGGGCTTTATTTATGATCTAGCTATGGCTCTATTTGGGTTGTACAGTGAATGTGTTTTTATGATAAGGGGTATTTTATTTTTCTTCAAACAAATTTTTTTTTCAGTTGAACAGGTGCCTTATGCCTTGCAATGTTTCTTTGTTTAAGTCAGTCTGATGATCTCTCTGTCATGTCTGTATGAATATATACAATTGTACTCTTTTCACATTGCATAGACTGATTTCAGGAAAAATTATTAAAAAATAGTTTGCGTGAAGAAACAGAAAAAAATTATGCATTATTTCTTTTTACTAAATGCTCTTTTTCAGAAATACAAAATACAGTAAAACTTGTTTAGTATGAATAAAGATAAAGCAATGGATATAACAAGTGTCCATTTTGCAATTGAATTTTTTGGATGTAACGAACTCTTATAAAACAAATTTACGTATCTAGCAAAATTATTTTGGACCTGTAAAAAGTAAAAGTAATGGAATTTACTTAAGAAATAAAGTTAGCAGAAATAGAGACTTCAAACTGGCTTTACTTCCCTGTTTATTGATTATATTGACAACTCAACAGTTACATGTATTCTCCAAATTACCCTAGTACATGTATTACAAATTTTAACCAGAAGACCAATTTTGACAGAGAAACTCAACAGTTAATTTTTCAAAATTATTGTAAATTTTAACCAGATGACCGCAGGTCTCAGCAGAAGTAGTAGTTCCTGATTAGGGTGAGAATTCATTGCCTCATGTTCTGAGTATTAAACCCTTCAACATTTCTTAATTGTAAATCAATGTATTTTTACAGTTTAATTACAAAACTGTACAATGAAAATTATGACGTCCATGTTCTTTTTGTTTAATGATTTTTTTTATGCAATATTTGAACATTGTAAGTCCTATTTTGTATAATTCTTAGGATTCTACCTCAGGTAATATGTTGATATTAAATCTATATTTATGTAATAGAAAGCAAAACTACAGGAAATTAAGAAGCTTTCAAATTTCTTACATTTATCATGTTTATACTGCCATATATTCTGCCTCATATTCAAAAATATTTTTTTCCAATATTATGTGATGAAATTTGTTTTTAAATAATTACTTTGTACATGTACCATGTACATGTATAATGTAGTAAAAATTGAAATGAGTGTTTTATAATGTTGATCAGATGTGTATTTTATAATGTAAATGATATTAACTTTGTTTCTAAGATATATTGTTCTTTTAATTATCAAATTAAGTTTTGTTCAACATGAGCCGTAAAGAAACCTGGCGCTGTTTTATTATACCCCCCGCAAACGAAGTTTTTATACCCCCCGCAAACGAAGTTTGGGGGGGTATATAGGAATCACCTTGTCCGTCTGTCTGTCTGTCCGTCTGTCTGTGCAATCGTGTCCGGTCCATATCTTTCTTACAGAGGGACATTAGAATCTACTACTCCACACTTAGATTGCTCATGACCTAAGGGTGTGTCATGACCTTGACCCAAGGTTATTTGGGGAAGTTCGAGGTCACTGGAATAAAAATTTCATAATTCGTGTTTGATACATATCTTTATTATTGAAAAACTTACTTCTGAAAAACCCAGTGGGGGGTATTTTGTCCCGTTTGGACAGTTCTAGTTCTACATGCCTGCAAAAGAGAAGGGTAATGAATATCAATAATTATACATTGTACTTTCATTTTGTAGTTTACAACTGAAATAAAATTTGATGAATTAATTATTGTTTTATGCTTTATTGGTTTAACTAATTTGATCTGGACATTTTGCCTATCAATAATAGGAATAAAAAGATCAAGTCTCCATTTGATAATAATTTAAAAAAATTGTACAAGACATTGATAGTCCAGTATTAAATGTGAATATTAATTGTAAGACTTGAGATTTCAAAGAAAAGGTGATACATGACTGGTCTCTCAGGAAAATTGCCCAGCATTCTAGCTTTACAATTAATATACCTGTAGGTATAAGTGGATCAAGTCAGGATATATATTCTTTATTTATTTTTGCTACCAACTCCTTTACAAAGTGAAAAAGAAAACCAAATATTTGAACAATGTTACTATTCCCAAATATATCACTCCTTGTACTTAAAATAGCTCCTGTTTTGCTTATTTTATAAATGACTAGATTTCAATTTAATACAAGTCGAATCTTTTTTTTATTTGAAAGTATAACATTATATTGTTGATAAAAAGATCACTTTGTTAATTGAATTTCGAGCAGGTGTCATTCTATCTCAGTTTTTACTCTCAACACCAATATTTTCGTTGAATAGCCAAACCATGTTCAGTCAATCGCAACTACTCGGTCATTTTCCTCTATATTATTGTCATGTAAGGAAATGACCGAGAAGTTACGATTGCAAAATCGAGACCGAAATTCCTCTATGCCCATGAAAGGTGAGAGAGTTTAGTATGCTTGATGTTACAGTATATTCAGTTGATATTATTCTTTATTTCTATACAAGAAATATTTGTTTTTGGTATAATACTTGACGGTGTTATCTTTATCTTATGAACAGATCATGACACAGAGACAGATTTTAACGTGTTTACGAAATTTATTATCAAGAGATGTTGGCCATGCAGTGAAAAGAAAAGATCTTGTTGCAAATGCAAGGTGTGTGTTAACCAAGTAGAATAAAAAAAGTTCGAGATGTCATTTGCTCTTTTAATGATTGTACAGGTTGTAAGATCCAAAGGCCGCTTAAATTTTCTATCTGGACATCATATGATAGATCAGAGCATCGGCACGGGTACAAGTCAAAACGGCACCTGGTGAAAACGGCACTTAGGAAATATGCAAAACGGCACTTGAGAATAGTCAAAACGGCACTTCAGAAAAGTCAAAACGGCACTTTTTTTATTTTGAGAATTTGCTATTGTTTATACAGAAAATGGATCTTTATATTACATTTATAGTAATAAATGTGCATATCATTATTGGTAAAAATGTTTTTTTTTTTTAAAATGACTAATTCATCTGAAAATTATTATACTTTTGTACAGTGGTTAGATTTTTTTAAATGTACTTCTTCTTTAAATTACATGTATATTATTTTTATTATATGTCTATTATTTTCTACGAAAGAGATCAAATCCAAATTATATTATTATGATCCTTTGAAATTTAAAAATTAATAGTATTGCAAATATATGTATGTGTCACTCTGTTTTGGGGGGTGCCAGTCACAGCTGACTAATTAGAAGCCAGTTGAGTATGTTTACTTAGAATACACTTGTAGGAATAAGAAACAAAAGACCATTCACACCTTCCCTTCAATAATCTGCTGATCGTCAATTTGCAATCATATACAGTTAATATTGTGTATTCCTGACAATTTGTCAAAGGGATTGTACACAAGTTAGGAAAACTTTAACATTCCGCTCTAAAATGTACATAAAATCTGAACAGCAATACAATATTTACTATTAAGTTTTTTACAATTTGAAACCTGTACACAGAAGAACAAAATCATTTGTTTTTTTTTTAATAATTGAAGAATATCAATTTATTTATATTTAATAATTGATTAAATATTAAGATGATACAATTTGATGTTGATATTGTTACACATAACCATTTCAAATTTGGTATTCAAATGTATGAATCTGTGGAGAAAAGTATGTATATGCATAGGTTCATACATAATTTAATCATATATATGTCACTTAGATTTCATAAAAAAAAAAAAAAAACTTGTTACAGTGTATAAATGAATTGTTTCCTTGGAAAAAATGGACCCCCAGAAAAAATTGAAAAAAAATTATATAATATTATATATATTCTCACACACAAATATATATCAATATACTGTAGACGTCTTTAATTTCACGTGTCTAAAATTTCACGGTTTGTTAGAAAGTTACCTTTCACGGTGGTTTTAATTTCACGGAGAATCGTTTGTAAATATTCAGGTACTATGACTGTTTCTAGGTAGAAATGACGTGAAATAATAATCACGATGGTTTAAAGTTCGCGGAAAATTCTTAAATCGTGAACATAGTGAAATTAAAAACACCGTAATGTTTTCCACTTCTACAGTATACTAGTATATCAAATTATCATTGCATATATACTTTTTTCTATAAGTGCCGTTTTGACCAAGTGCCGTTTTCACTAAGTGCCGTTTTGACCAAGTGCCGTTTTGCATAATCCAGGTGCCGTTTTCACTAGGTGCCATTTTCACCAGGTACCGTTTGAACCATAATTCCATAGGCACTCCCTATCTCAATCATTGTTTTAAAAAAAAAATATGGATCAGAGTGATGTATTTATCTCCACTATATATAAATACACCAAGTGCATTTATTAACCGTTTAGTGATATGAAGATCTGATCAGAAGCCTGAGGAAGAAAAAAAAATTGGAAAACGTGGGTAACAAAATGTGTTTATGATACACTGATGCCCCTTTATGGCAACTTATGTCAAAAGTTTCATTTTCTCAAATGCATGTCAAACTTCAAAGGTCAAAGTCAAAAGAACAGAAGTATTGATACCCAAATTAAGGTCTTGTTACAAGGAATACAACTGTACCATATGAAAGCCGGGTCTACTTCTAACTGGTAAAAAAATTATGGCCAAGGATAAAGATTTTAGAAAGCGGGTCAAACTCTTAGATCAAGGTCAAAAGTTCAAAAAAATATTTATACCCACTGAAAGGTCTTGTCATGATAAATACAAATGTGAAGTATGAAACCCCTATATCTGTAATGGCCAAGGTTAAAGTGTGGTTTCTTTTTGTAAAAGAAGGTCAAATTCCAAGGTCAAGGTCAAGAGGTCAAATTTTGATGGTACACAAAGAAAGGTCTTTTCACAGGAATACATCATTCTGTGAAATATGAAATCCATAGTAAGCAAAAGTTATAAATGGGCAAGGTTAAAGTTTTTGCGGACAAACAGACAGACAAAACGACAGATGGATGGGACAAAAAATATATATCCTTGAAACTTCATTAATGGGGGCATAAAAAAGTGAAACCTTTATTATGTATCATTCATGACATGTTTGTTAAAATCTTGATCCCATGGGTAGAACAAGCCACAGGGGACAATCAAAGGGGGTCAGGGTTGGGTCACAATGGACTACATACTATAACAAAAATCTTCTTTGCAAGATTATTATGGCAATGGTTGGTCATATTGTTATGGAAGCATCCTCAGGTAGTATACATGTAGATTCAAATCATCAACCCCCCCTTCCACCTTTAGGGGTAGGTTTTCATAGGCAGACACAGTGCTCAGGCAAGCAATGTGGGCAAAGGGCCTCTTGTTCAATTTAAAATTTCTAGTAGAAAGAGTTAAATGTACTTGTAAAAAGAAGAGTCATTTAAAACCTGAATAGTATTACTATATTAAAATGATCAAAGAATCAGTATGATTCTAATCAAAAGATTCTTAAACACATTTTTGCACTTGTAAGTGTATTAATGTTCAATTAATATATATTCTTTTTCCGTTTAGTTTACTGCAGAACAGCTGTGTTAGAAACTATCACCAGACAAAGTCGTTAATGTTCTACAATAGATTTAAAAACCGAAAAGAAGTGAAAAAGAAAAATAAGGAAGATGAAGAGCAGGAGAAGGAGATTGACGCCAAACTGGTGGAGGACAAAGTAAAAGACCTCGATGTCGTCGCAAAAATCCCCTACAAAATCAACGTGGCCACATTCGAGAGCAAAACAGATAGGTTTGTGAATAGAATATTTAATCAAGTGGAACAAAGTGGTGAAAAAAACCAGGAAACTTTCAACACTGCTGTTAAGATTTACAAACTGAATGCAGGGCTTTACATGAGAGGGCATATAGAGTTTGGAGAATTAGCCCTGGGTAAACTCGAGGAATATGAACTGCAGTATAATCTGGAAGTTTACAAGATGATATTCAGTATATTTCCGGAGGGGAAGTATCTACCTACGTCTAAGATTGCTGCTGAATTTACACCTTTCCCGCGGCAACAGGACGCTGCACTGCAGATATTGACTAAAATGTTTGATAATGGTAGCTTCCTACTTTTTATTTAAACTTGTAAATTTTCTTTTCAAAATGAATGAATAAATAGGTCAAAGTAAATGGATGTTTTTAAATTGAATATTTTTATCATCATTTAAATTTTAAAAAGTCAGCATTTACTCACTAAGACAAAATAGTTGTATCTTTCTTGAAGTAATTTTTTCATCATTAAAATTCATACAGTGTGGAAGTTGCAACAAAGAATGAATTAATTTATCATCTATTTTTCATCTTTTCACAGGTGTTATACCAGATGATGAATTTGGCAGTATGATAATATCTAGATTTTCCCAAAGATCCAAAGTCTTTACCCGGTTCCTGAGGATGCTGTATTGGATGCCCAAGTTTAAGTACATGAACCCCTGGCCGATCCCCCGACCCCCTCCTAAGGACCCCATACAGCTGGCTGTCCTGGCTCTCAAGAGAATGAGTTTTGATTTGGAAACCAAGGTTACAGTTGTAAATGTAGGTTTACTTAACAAATGATATGCATTAAGTTGCTTCAAAGATAAAAAAATATTTGATTCAAAAATTATATTCATTTATTTAAAATAAGATTCATTTGATTGATTTAAAAATGATTACATATTCCTTAACAGTGTTGACTTCTTTACTTACAATGGAATTTCTCTATTTACAGTCAAACCTGGGATTGATTTCACAAAAAAAATTAAGACCAAAATTTAAATCTGCTAATAATTTTCTCATTTATATTAAACAGAAAATGGCTTGGTATATGGAAAGCTACTTTTCATGCTAACAATTTTTAAAAAACTAATTAATTTTGCAAAATTTTACAATAAACTGAAGTTTTATGCCTCAGTCGTACGTTCTTTTGTGAAACGGCCCCTGGTTATTTCAAACTCCACCTAGATTGATTTTCAAGATATTTCAGATAACAGGGGTAAAAAAAATTAAAGAAAGGGTGGTTGGGACTGCCAAGGCAATTTTGACATACTGTTTAAGTGGAAATTTTAGCGAGACACAAATTTAGCAATGAACTTAAAAACTGGTATTTCATATTTAGCAAGAAGTAATTTTAACGATTTTCAAAAGCTCACTAAAGAAGTTATTATAAATAAAGCGCAATTAATTTTTAGCGATATTCAATTTTAGCGATCTTGAGTCCCTCGCTAATAATGCCAAAATTAAATCCTCACTAAAAAAATGCATACAAGGTATCCCTGGTCCAAGAGATATTAGTGCTCAAGATAATGAAGTTCAGTTGTATTTTGCAGATTACTTAAAAAATTGTTGCAGCTTTGTTTACTTCAACATGTTATGCCTTTCACAATTTTAAATTCATAATTTTTATGCTTGGTAGCCTAGATTGGAACAAATCTTTCTTAGTCCTCTGTCTAGTATATTCAGGGATAGAGGATTTTATTTCAGTGCTGAACCTTACATTTTCTCCTTTTCTGATGCAATTGCAGAATTTAAGATAAGACATTATTTTGAATATTGTTAGGATTCAAAAGAAGGTGAGACCTCATCAATAAGGAGTGGTAAGTTTATAGCCAGTGCCCAGAGTCCTAAACAGAGGGAACTGCTCTCCCGACATCCGTCATCTAAACCGATCATAGTGGAGGGGGAACATTACGTCTATCTCAGGAAAGTCTGTCAGAAAGTGTTCTTCCTCAAAACAGACCCAGAGGGCGAAATAACCAGAGAGGACCCTGACTATTATAAAGCCTTGGAGGAAGAGGATGTAGAAGGTGGGGTTCATGTGTACTTAATTTGCAGAATTTTAATTATGAAGTTATGTAAAAGTTTCTTAACACTTTCAAAGCTTTTGACTCACCGACATCAAACTTTTATTTATTCAAAAATAGATCTGTCTGTTCAGTCAATTAAGGTAATTGGAAGTTTAGCAAACATAACAAGGAATCTCATTCTGGAGCTAGCTGATGAATTTTAAAAAGCACCTTTGAATTAACACAGAATTTTTATGTGAATTACCAAGATGGTAACTTTTTAATTTTGAAAATAAATGCTTGAATTTATGAGGAGATAGGCTTATAGCCATTATAGTCTTTTTGTAGCTTTTACTTACTTAATCACTTATAGACCCTTACAAGTGAAGAACAACTTGAAATGAAAACTTGTACAATTTATGTTACAGACATGTTTGACTTCACGACCCCCCTGTCTGGTGAGGAACAGACAGCCCTAGTCCCCAAGAAGTCGGTCCACGAACAGGAGGACGGTACGGTGTACGCTATGTGTATAACAAGTGACTCTAGTAAGGAATCCTTACAGGACTGGGTACAGTTCCTACAAACCACAAACTCAGCACTGGAACATATACCCGTGTTATTTAGGATTAAAGACGCGGACTCTCTACTGAAGGAAACCATCAGGCAAGAGGAGGAGGAGGAGGAATTATGAGATCAGAGATTTTAGGGAAAATAAAAAATTATCACTACATTGTTTAAATGTTTATCAATTATCTTACCAAGAACTAAGGCAATATTCAGGGGTTTTTTTATCAAAGAGATTGCTAATTTTTTAAGATAAACTTTTCAGTTTTGATATCAAATATACAGAAATATAAAGGTGGAAGTTTGGAACTTACAAGCAGACCAGTTTAGTCTGTTCCTTGATGACATATATTCAAGGTCATTAAATTTTGGATTTTGATTTAAAATAACATGTGTTTGTAAAACACTGATGTCCCCCTATGGCAACCCAATGCCAACATTATTAAGTCAAACTGCAAAGTCAAGAGTTAAAAAATTTTGGTGTAAAAAGAAAGTTAATATACTTTTGAAAAATGAAAACCTTAGCAACAACCATTATCGACCATCGAACGTACAGAATGATGACTTAATATGAGACTGCTGTAATCCTTGTTTCATCAACTTGTCAATAATTTCCCTTTCTTTAGAAACTGTACATACGTAAAGCATGCATGCTCTTGCGTTTCGAAGCAACCAAGAACTAAAAACTCCAAATGCAGGTGATGAAGGTAGATTGCTGCATAGGTAGAGCATGCTCTTGGGAATCGAATCAACAGAGAGATATAAACTCCGTATGCAGGTGATGAAGGTGTACTGCTGCATAAGTAAAGGAAGTTGACGATTGAAAAGTTAAAGTCGTCACGTTTATCATGGAGTTTTGTTGTTAGATCTTTTTTAAGTAAAATCTCCAAATATGAAAAAGATGTGTCAAACTCGGGTACTACTAAACAAAGTACGCTAGAGTACGATAGAGTACTTTAGAGTACGCTAGAAAAATTATGTAATTTAATGCAATTAAATTGTTTATTTTTGTAGGTACAACTTGATTAAACATTGTTTTAAACTTTTATTGCAATATTTGCTTCAAATATTAGTTTTTAGCGATATTTTGACAAGAAAATGACATCCATAATTCAACGCATTAAACTGTTAAAGATTAATAATACCCCAATCTCGATTACTTTTTTTGTTTTAGACTTACTTACTAATACTAACATCTAATTTTTATCAAATATTAAATTAATTGCATGTGTTAATATTTTGCACATTCAACAATGAGACATTTCAACAAGTTTAAGTTAAATTAAACGATAAACCGTAACGTGAAATCAAAAATTGAAATAACTCCTAAAATAAAAAAAAACATACAAATTTTATTTTAAATATATATTCAATATGTTCAACTAAAGTAGTAAAACATATAAAAATTGGTTAAATTGCATTAAATTATAAAATATTACCAGCGTACTCTAAAGTACTCTATCGTACGCTATTAATATTGACAATACGTCGTTGGTATATCGAAATGTCGAATTGAAGGCCACAGCAAGTTGGTTTTTTCTTTTCATGTATAAGATTTTGGACAAATTCTGCTTCATATGAATACAAAAATGGGTTGCAATTGGTACCCACGGGAATTCCAATATATTGCTGGAAGACCTGGTTACCAAAAAAACATATTTTTGATGTCAACTTCAGAGTACTTGTGTGTACAATCAGAATGTTTTTAACAAAATAGTTTTGCAAATGACAAGGTAAGTACGAGTCCATTTTTAGCCGGGCTTTGCTGAAAGCAAAATCCTGGCTATAGGCATCATGATCAACTGTCTTACTATAATAAATAGCACAGTAAAAAAAAAAATCAAACAGCGTCAAAGGAGACCCTTCCGATAAACAAAATAGTCCCATGCGAGACGATATTCCATCATATTCAAATAAATATTTTTAACATCCCAATCATTGGAAAAGTTATTGATCAATATTTTGGCTTGGGAATTAACTGAAAGGAAAATTAGATATTTGCTTTATTTGGATAATCGTGATATAACAATTTGTGCACAATACGCTGCTGAATGCATATTGTAAGCGAACTATATTCAATAGCGCGGGCTTTTCGAAATGTTGAAATTCTTGAAGAGTGTCATGTTTCATATCGTTTTCGTCGATTTTGTTAGTGGTTATACTCTGTTTTGATTTTTATCAAATAAATAGTATAGTGAATTGGAATTTTAAGAATTAACATGCGTGAAGTCGCTTGACAATGTACATATATCAGATGTCTACAATCATATATTTGGCGATAAAAATACTGTTTTAAGAATGTCTATAAAATACACGTGTGCATTATTTAAACTATTCCAATACTAAAATTTTAAATTATGAGAAAAAAGGCTTACTGAATAGAAAATATGCGAGAACTTCTTAAAAATATTATTAATTACTTAAAATTTTAAAATCATAACATATCTCGGAGTCTGGACTGTTCATTTTGATTACTGGTATATGGGATATTGTTTAAAATCATAATCATACAAACTCTACCCGATAAAAATCAATGACCAAAAGGAAAAAAACCTTGGATGGGTGACCGCTTCACGTTACAAAAATTGGCGACAGCGTCGGGATTTGGATTAGATCAAATTTGTTAATTACATTGATGATATTTGATAATATACTGTTATTTTCACGATGTCAAGTTTACACGACATAACACTGATAGAAAGACAAATTGAAAATCTGAATAGGGAGATAGAGCAGTCTATCCGAATGATAGGTCGACGGGAAAATGCTGCTAGTGTTCCAAGACCCATCCACCAAACAAGGACGAGTACTTCGTTTACAAGACGGACAGATAGGTTGCTTGATAATGCAAGTACTGAGGATGTATGCACATGTGATGAGACTGATGATAGGTCTGGAGATCGAGGAAAGCATTCGGCACATGGCACACTCATCCGGCGACAGATACAAATCGGAATATATCAAGGCCCAGGAATTTTATTAAACCTGCGACTTATGATGGTCCCAGTATGAGGAATGACTACTTGTCTCACTTTGAGTCTGTAAGTCTCTTGAATGAATGGACTGAGACGGAAAAGGGGTTATATTTAGCTGCGTCTCTTAGAGGGCTAGCACAAGGTGTGCTGGGTAATCAGCCCAGGGATGAGAGAAAGAACTATGCAAAATTAGTCAAATGCTTGCAGGATCGGTTTGCCCCACTGAACCAAACATAGCTGTATCGGACTCAGCTAAGGGAAAGGAGACAAAAACCATCAGAGAGTTTACCAGAGATGGGCCAAGATATACGGAGGCTTGTGAACCTAGCCTATCCTACAGCACCGGAAGATGCACGTGAGATCCTTGCCACAGAACAGTTTTTAGACGGACTGCATAATGCGGAAATGCGTCTTAAGATCAAGCAGTCCAGAACAAGCAGTTTTAATGATGCCATACAGAGAGCTGTTGAGCTGGAAGCGTTTTATAAAGCAGAGAGTCGTCGCACCGAGAATGTCAGAAGCATGGATCAAGTCAGGGATCGAAGATTGATCAATTCATAGAGACCATGGAGAAAAAAATGCCATCTCTTCAAAAGGAGATAAAGGACATGAAACAATGGAAGATACAAATGCAAAGGAATGGACGCAATACAAGGCAGACGAGAGATGAAATTAAGAAAACCACAGGAAATGGTATTAGTGCTCGAAGATGCTACAAATGCGGATCTGATAAACACATAAAAAGAGATTGTCCCATACTTAGAGATAAAACCTTTCCTCTAGAACCTAGACAGAAGATGAATGGCATGACTGAGCATAAGTGAGATGACCGGATCCAAGCCAGAACGCCAAAGACTGATGAAGACTCTAGAATTGTTTATTCTATTAAGGAGTCAGGGGCTTATGTGACTGCCAACGTATGTGGGATGGATACCTACCTACTCGTTGACACAGGTGCCACTGTTTCCTTACTATCAAAAGTATGCTATCAAAACATACAAAGAGACAACCATTCTTTAAAGAAAGTAAAAATGGGACGTCCTTTAAGCTAATGGATCCTGTGTAGAAATATATGGTAAAACATCTTTAGAACTTGTGCTAAATGGAACAACTCTGAAGCATGAGTTGATAGTAGCAGATCTATCTGTAGATGGAATTCTTGGTTAGATTTTCTTGTCAAGTATGAAGCTATCATAAATATGCGTGCACATAAGGTTGAGATCTCAGGGATAGAACATTCAATTCAGATGGAGGGTACAGCACGAGAGTACAAGATTGCTTTGGTCAATAGAATAGCTATACCTCCAAGATCTGAAGTAATGGCTGAGGGCAAGATATGTGCAGGACCAGATTTAGGATATCCTGTGAATATAGGGCTTGTAGAACTATCTGAAAAATTCCGAAAATCAGATTCGGCTATGATAGCCAGAACACTGTTAAGACGCCAAGAGGCAGTGCCCCTACAAATCATGAATCTGTCATCCACAGATAAGACTCTACAGCCAGGAACTGTTGTTGGTAAATTGTCTCCAGTTAATGAGATTGTATCATTATCGTCCTCCAGCCATGATAAGAGCAGTAGCAAGGAAATGCCAAAACATTTACAGGAATTGTTTGATAGAAGCACTACGAATCTTGGGAGTAATGAAAGAGACAAGGCCAGAAGTGTACTTATCAGGTACAGATTTGTTTTTTGTGACTGATGAAGACGTTGGTCGAACCTCTATGGTTAAGCACAAGATAGATACAGGTTCTCATCCAGCTATCAAACAGGCACCTAGACGTCTACCTTTCCACATGCAGGAAGAAGTTCAAGAGCATGTATCCGATGTGCTTAAAAGAGGTGTTATTGAGCCTTCAAAGAGTGCTTGGTCATCAGCCATAGTCTTGGTGAAGAAGAAAGATGGATCCAAAAGGTTCTGTGTGGATTATAGGAACCTTAACAGTGTCACCATCAAAGACGCCTATCCTCTTCCCCGGATCGACGAGTCGCTAAATCAGCTGAAGGGAGCGAAGTGGTTCAGTACTCTAGACTTGAATGCTGGATACTGGCAGGCGCTAGGTAGAGCTAGATCCAAGCGATAAGCATAAGACGGCGTTTTCCACCCGGCAAGGGTTTTATGAGTTTAATGTGATGCCGTTCGGGCTCTGTAATGCCCGGCTACGTTTGAAGTCTGACGGAGACTGTTTTGTCGGGACTACAATGGCAGATATGCCTTATCTATTTGGATGATGTCATTCTATATGGGAAAACATTCAACGAAATGATACATACTAGTAATCTAGAACAGGTCTTTGAGAAGTTACAGTCAGCTGGTTTAAAGCTAAAGGCCAGTAAATGTACGTTGTTTGCGAAACAAGTCAAATACCTGGGTCATGTCATTTCCGACAATGGGGTCGAGACAGATCCAGAGAAATTTGATGTCCTAAAAACCAAGTTGACCACAGCACCTATCCTTACTCATCCAGACTTATGTAAACCCTTCATCTTGAATACCGATGCAATTCAAAATGCGATTGGAGCTGCCCGGTCTCAAATCCAGAATAGGCAGGAAAGGGTAGTCGCTTATGCCAGTAAAGTTCTTAGCAAATCGGAGAGAAAGTATTGTGTGACCAGGAAGGAGCTCCTGACAGTAGTGACATTTATAAAGCACTTTAGACATTTTTTGTATAGATTTAAATTTGTGGTCAGAACAGATCACAGTTCTCTTCGATGGTTGCTAAGGTTCAAGGATCCAGAAGGCCAGTTAGCTCGATGGCTAGAGGTGATATCGGCATACGATATGGAAATCGAGCACAGAGCTGGTAGACTGCATGGCAATGCAGACGGGCTAAGTAGATTCCCGTGCGCCCATTGCGGATATTTTGATGATTGGGAAAAAGAAGATTTGCATGTAGAACAATCACATGCAAGGGTATTGCAGGATGAGATCAAAGACAATGGGACAGATGCATAAAAAGATTTGGTAGAGATACAGGATGGAAGTCGTGATATAAGACTTGTTAAGGATTGGATAGAGGAGGGGAAGCGTCCAAACTACAGTGAAATTACTGCTGAGAGTTATATGGTCAAATCATTGTGGGCTCAGTGGAGCACATTCGCATTGAAGGATAATTTGCTATGTCGTATGTGGGAGCTTGAGGAAAGCAATGACATGACATATCAGATTGTTATGCCACTCTCTCAGAGAAGGTTTATTTTACAGCAGGTACATGACTCCAAGACATCTGGTCATCTAGGGGTGACCAAAACCCTGAACAAGATCAGACAAAGTTACTTCTGGTCGGGACTGCAGAGCGACGTAAGAGGTTATGTTGCTGGATGCGACATATGTACCAGGAGGAAGGCTCCACTTAAAACAAAGCGAGGACCTATGCAGCCTTTGAAAGTGGGTTACCCTATGGAGAGGATAGCCACAGATATCCTTGGGGAATTTTCGATCACAGAAAGGGGGAATCGCTACATACTTGTAGTCTCTGATTATTTTAGTAAATGGACGGAGGCCTTTCAATTGCCCAACATGAAGGCTCAGACAGTTGCGAAACTGATCGTAGAGGAGGTCATTTGTAGGTTTGGAGTTCCTGTATCCATCCACTACGACCAAGGGCGTCAATTTGAAAGTCTTTTATTTAGCGAGGTTTGCAAGCACCTTCAGATCCGAAAGACAAGAACCACACCATACCATCCTCAGTCTGATGGTATTGTGGAACGGTTCAATAAGACCCTAGCCATCATGCTGAGTAGTTATGTCAGCGAGAATCACCGGGATTTGGATGAGAGCATATCTTTTGTGATGATGGCATATAGGGCGGCACAGCATGTCAATCAACCGGATACACGCCAAACATGCTGATGCTTTGTAGAGAAACTGCCACCCCTCTGGACATCATATATGATATGCCCACAACCTGGAAACAAGTACCGAGTCATGAATGGGTGTGGATTCTGACTGATCGAATGGAAAGGGCTCACAATTTGGTGAGGAAACAGTCAGAAGGAGCTATCTTTCGACAGAAACATTACTATGACATGAAGATGTCCTATGAACAATTCAAAGTTGGAGACCAAGTAAATGTCTATTTTCCCCAAAGGAAAACCGGGTGCTCACCTAAGTTAACTTCATATTGGAGAGGACCTTTAAAGGTTCTGGCAAAAGTCTCTGAGGTCCTGAATAAGGTAAATTGTGGACGCAATGGAAAGGATCAAATAATTCATTGTGACAGAATAAAAAGGTGCAGAGCACAAGTTCTCAGAGGCGAAGATCCAGACCTAGGGCTGTTTTCTTGTTTACATTATTTAAAGACTTATTCAGTTTGAATTTATAGTAAGTGAATACATTACAGTATACATGCTTAAATAGATATATCATACATAACTGGACACTCTAATTATGTTCCCCAAACGAAGTTGGGGAACATATTGTTTTTACTCTGTTTCTTCTTATTATTATTATTATTATTATTCTTTTTTCTTCTTATTTCTTCTCCGGTACTTTTTTTGTCCGGAAGTGTTCTCAGAAACTGTTCACCAAACTAAGTTAAAACCTTTTTAGGGTTAGTAGGCATGTTGTGTAGATGTGCCGAACGAAGGTCATTTTGCGCGCATTCGCATGCACGTGCGGGCGCGTGCAATGAGTAAAATGACTGATATATTTAATATGGTTGTAACTTTTATATTTTTTGATAAAATGTTTTGAAACTCATTATATAAAGATATATAAGATGTGTAGATAAGATGACATGGTCAAATTTGCATGAACTCACGCGCATGCACGTGCGCTTTGCTCTGATTGGCTGAAACAGAAATCTCAATATCTTTTTTGTTTTATGATGAAATGCTTTGAAATTTCTAACATAGACATGCATTAGGATGTACTACAATATGATAAATAAAATTTTTCATGAAATCACGTGCATGCGCGTGCGCTGCAATCTGATTGGCTGAAACTTTAAATGAGTATAACTCCCTTGGTTTTCAACCAAACAGCATGGGATTTACAACATAGATAGACATAAAGGACTCCTACAGGATGGTAAGGTCACCATTCACATACATGCATGTGCGTCCACGTGCGCTTTGCTCTGATTGGCTGACACAAAAATCTCAATATCTTTTCTTTTTTTTTACAAAAAGCTTTGAAATTTAAAACATAAGCGTACTTTAAGATGTCCTACAATATGATATATAATAAGTGTCATTAAAATACGCGCATGCACGTGCGCTGCAATCTTATTGGCTTAAACTTTAAATGGCTATAACTCCCTTGTTTTTCAACCAAACAGGATGGGATTAAGAACATAGACAAACATAATGGACTCCTACAAGAAGGTATGGTCATCATGCACGTGCATGCACGTGCAAATGAGTAAAATAGTGTAGACAAGATGATATCGTCATTACGCTCATGCAATCACATGCGCATGCCTGCATTGCTTAAATTTGAAATATTTGTAAAAAATACTGGTATACTTTTGGAAAAACGTTGTTTACGTCTTAAATGCATAGATTTTGCCTTCTTTAATGAAACTTACAAGGAATATGGCACGAGAAGGGAGTTCGGGAGCGTTTGGGGAACATCTGTAACGGTTCCCGTTACAATTAGCACTAGTTATAACTGTAATCAATTCGTTCGACAATATTAATAAATTTTATATTTATATATAAAGGAAAGGATTTTTGGGAGGTCAACATTACCGCTACAGCGCAAAAAATTTCAACTCATTGCCACAACATTTTCTCAAATTTTCGGGCGAACATTACCGCTACATTTTATCAAAAGGACTAATGCCGAAAACAACTCATTAAATACATGTATAAAAAAATATATGGCAGTGGTGAGTTTACTAGGCAGCAGTTTGTTCAGCAAATCTTATTCAAAGCTTAACCAATTGTCTAAAGAATGTGTAAAGATTGTGTGTACATCAATGGACAGTTCCTGATTTTAACTTTTTGATATGCTTTATTAAAGTTGATTTTAAATAAAATATGGGAAAAAGCATCCTATTCAAAGTCCTACTTTCACCTCCCTGTGGTGAGCAGGGGAACCAGGTCTTCTTTTTTATGCATGTATATGGTGCACTATACACACATAAGACGTTTGCTAAGAAAAGAGGCAATGTAACAGTAATGTTTACTTTTAAGTTTTTTAATGTAGCGATGTATCCTTTTTTTGTAGCGGTAATGTGCATGTAGGGGTAATGAAATTTTGGAAAATGAAGCACTAATGCCACGCACCCAGATTTTTAACTTGAGTTGTTTTAATTGTACAATAAATTATGTTCAAAACAAATCAAAAATACTATGATAAAACTGTCATAATCAGGTTTGAATTAAATTTCTAGCTCTGCTGTCCTTATTTTGAATATCCAAGCTCAAAGCTAACAAGAAAAAATACTTTGTCCTAGATCTAGCTCTTCTGTTTGCTTTTTGAAGGACAACCTATTGTTTGAATTAATTCTTACTCCTTCTATTTAGTTAGACTCAGGTTCTTTCACATAACCTTGGCTGAGAATTGAGAATTTCTTTGTTTAAGAAAATATACTGTGAGCTCCTTTATGTGCGTTCTTTTCTGTCTCTATCAGGAGAAAGCGGACCGACGACAACAAGTATTCCGGTATAACCAGATAAACTCTGAACTGGTAATCTCGTCAGAGTACACAATAATATAGGAGATAAATCAAACTGAATGATTATTAGAGCTGTCACAGGCATCACATATAAACTATAAATATTGGAATACAAAGACTTCTGAAAGCATTCTCAGCTGTGCGTCTTTCCTTCGTATCGTTCTTCAGAGAATTTAATTAAAATAATTTTTCCATCATGTATAGTTTAATAAACAAGAGTTCAATGAGCATGCATTTTTTTTTCACATTTAATGTTCACAAAATTAGATGTCAATGGCTACACCGAACTTATGTCCAAGCAAATAATGTACTATAATTCCTTGTTTCAAATTTTTCATAAGTGAAGCCTTCAATCCTGCCTTCGTTAGCGAGAATCACGTTGCATTTCATTTCCGGAAATCTGCATAGCATTTCCGATATTTTTTATTTCATTTCCGACAATTTTTCTTTTAATTTCCAACATCTATTTCTTTTCATTTCAGGATTTTTTGCAAGGTACCTCTCTGGCAATCAAATGTTAACCAAAGTAGTTGGAAATGACATTTTTAAAGAATTTCTTTCAAAACACATTTTCAAATATTCATAAAAACACCTAAAAAATTGATACATGCATTTGAACATGTAGCAGTAAGTCTAGTTAAAAGATTTCAATAAGCATGGATTTTTTTTTTCAAATTTAATGTTAACTAAATCAAAACTAAAAAAAAATTGTCCCAAACATTTGATATAGCAGGGGCACTATAATTTATTCTTTTAATTTTTCATAAATGAATTATTTAATCCTGCTTTCATTAGCAAAAAGCACTACATGTACCTGATAAATGTCGGAGATGAAAACTTAAAAATGTCTGAAATGAAAAGTTGAAAAAACGAAAAAATTTCGGAAATGAAATTCACCGGGAAATTAAAACTTAAAAACGTCGAAGATGAAAACTTTACAATGTCGCAAATGAAAACTTCAAAAATGTCGTTAATGAAAAGTTGAAAATTTCAAAAAAAAATTCTGGAAGTGAAATGCAGCCCACAATACATATATGTTTAAGTGCAGAACGCGAAATCATCTACTTTATAATGAAAGAACCAAATGTTTTTAGGCCACAACGCTTACCTGAGTCACTTCCCTCATCCTGACAAATTGAAATTTATCATAAATGAATTTCCCGTTTGAAGCCCTCAATTGTTAGTCCATTATCTACACACTGAATTGACGAGGGATTTTTCCCGTTATTTTCCGATCATAACAAGGAACATATATAGTGTATGACCGGTCGGCAGGGAATGCTCACTCCCCCATGGCACCTGATCCCAACTCTGTTTTAGAGGTCTATGTTTGCTCTGTTCCTATTTTGTATTGTTTTATGGACTTTTGATCTTGGATAACGTTTGATATCTCCATCTGTTGCTGGTATTCGCATACTAGAATCTACCAAGGGTGGTTTTTGGATAATGATTGACAAGCGATAGGAAAATTTATGGAAAATTTATGGATCCCTGTAATCTCTGTGATTAGTAAACCTTTCTTGACTAGATAGTGAAAAGAAAACAATAGTTTTAATTTAAATATATATAATTTTCATTAAAATTGTGGTTTCTTTTCAAAATCTATTGATAAATTTATAAAGGGGGAAAGTTACCAAATTTTGTTTTTATTAAATTTATTTGAAACACATTCAATACATTTACAATTAGATTAACTTTATTCAAAACCTTTAGTAAGAAATATTCTTCTACCAATATATTTCTTTGTGCTGGTCCCTTGTCATCTAAATGCATGTAGCTGTGATAAATACGTAATAAATATTCATACAAACTGATTATTTCATATATAATTAGATTTTTATCAAGAAAAATGACACAATATCAAAGCCGTTAAATGTAAGTAAGATTGTAATACATGTATCGATCATTTTATTCTTTTCAAGTTTTCCTTGACCTTGAAACAGATGGCCTCAAAATTAAATATGTCTCTTTAATTACATGGCAACGAAGTTGAATAATGAATATAATTAACATATATTCATTTTTTAAGTCAGACTAACAAAGTACAATTATGTAGATTTCCTGGAGATGGTAACCATTGAATGAAATGATCGTGTTTTAGTTGCGCCAATGGGAGAGTAAATATGAGACAAGAATTTTTAGAAGCTGATATTTTTTCTTTGAATTGACATTGGAGCTCAATTCAAAGTAGTTCAAGATCACTACACATCTTTGTTTTGACCAAATAGAAAAATATGCTCAGAAAATGGATTCACACAAAGATGTATTTTTATATTGACCTTTGCCCTAGAAACTTAAACCTCATTTTCAATATTGATCCTTATTTTTTTTTAAAATTTATAAAGCTATACCTATTTAAATTGTACTCAGTACTAAATTAAACTATATTTGGCGCGCCTCAAGAAAAAATTTATGCATTAATGTCAACAATGCTTGCCAAATAATAATAGTCATGATCATGCAATTATAAAATTATAAAATTAATAGAATTTATGCGTTTTAAAGATTTAAATTTGTATATCTATGATAAACATGTAAAAAAAAAATATGATTTCCTTTGTGTAACACGTCAAAGTGTTACATAATGCCAATTCACAGTCCCCCGATGCTTATTAAAGAAACCATTATCACAAAATTTCTACTCGCTAACAAGGCGATAAAAACTAAATACGTTAACACCAGTGTTTAACTACCCAGTACCCACCTCTACACGACAAGTTTGAGTTAGGTCATATGATTTGAAAACCAGGGGTAATTTTCACTTGTACTACCTCGATTACACAGAACAAAGACGTATTTTTAATGTCCCCTTAGTTAATGAAAATTATATTAAGGTAGTCCGATCATCAGGTTTATAAAATTAGCAGTTAAGTAATCAAAAATACTCAAAAAGTATCTCTGAATTCACAAAGTTATGTATATTTTTCCACAGTATTTCGTTAAAGTTAAAGATTCAAGTTAATCGTATTAAATAGGGAAAATTGTCAAAACTCCAATATTTTTTCAGAAAAAGCGAATTGGAATATCTGCTATGCATTTTCTAATTGCAACTTGATCAACAAATATATTTTAGGTTAAAGAACGATAGGTATCCAGGAATTCAATGAAATTGTCATGATTTTATATGTATTTGGTATTTTTTGTCTTCTATTTCCGTCGTGTATTCTACAATACATAGAGTAAAAGTCTTTTGCTATCATTGCAAGACACCACAAATCACGTCTTATTTCATATCATGCTAATAACAGCATTGGTATCTAAGGCTGGATTCAAGAAGTTCTTATTTCTCTAAAACTGTATTTTTTCCCCTTTCATAGGGTATAAATGTCAACTTTTATAAGACATTTTCTACGACTTCCAAAATCCTTGAATCTTATAAAGATGAATAAAATGAGAATTGTTGCATGAAAAAAATTCATGTTCAAGCTTTATTTTGATGCATTTCAAACTAAATATTAATTTTTGGAGTTGTCCTTCCTGGCTGAGGATCGAATATCCTTAAATTCTTTATTTCCTTATGCCATAAGGCAGATCAGACAATTGTTATAAACAACATACATATTTTCAAACCTTTCATTTATATGATAAATATTTACATACATATAATATGCTACAAACAATTTAGTAGTTCTATTCTTCGTTGTGGAACGATGGACAAAAATCTTCCCAATTCAGACATTTTTTTTTCATTTTGAACACTTAACAATTGTATTAGTTTGAAGACACGAGGTTTTTAAACATAATACTGTTTGTTATATTGAATTCTGAGATCTTGATATCCAGGACATATTAATATAAATGGAATGAAGGATATCGAGATAACGAACAGTATTCAATATCAAAGTCCATAAAACAATACAAAATTGGAGCAGAGTGAATACGGACCTCCAAAACATCGGAGGTGGGATTAAGTGTCTTAAAGGAGTGAGCATCCCATGCTAACTGGTCACACCCGCCGTGTTCTCCTTGTCATAATCGGGAAATAACGGAAAAAACCCTCTTCAATTCAGGTATGAATAATGGACTAACAATAAGTATGAAAAACGTCAGTCAGCATTTGACTCAATGATAAATTGTATTTGCTGATAAGGTCATTGTATCAGTCAAAGAACTTACGAAATGATGACTCAAAACAAGACTGCTGATATTCTTGTTTCATCAACTTGTTTGTCAATAATTTACCTTTTTTTCGAAATTGTACCTAGAGCATGCTCTTGCGTATCAAATCAACTGAGATATATAAGCGCCGTATGCAGGTGATCAGGTCATGAAGGTATATTGCTGCATAAGTAAGGGAATTTGACGATAGAAAAGTTAAAGTCATCACGTTTATCAATGAGGTAAATAGTTATCTTGAACAGAGAAATGAAATAACTTGGGCAGTTGCTGAAGTATACATAGGAACATCGATCCATGCACTTCTTACATGTGAATGCAATCATAATGCATAGTTTTTGTATCGCAAATACAGATGATGTCCATGGTCTTTAAATATCCAGAGTTAATATCTTTTTTTACACTTTTTTTCTGAAACCCGCATGGATATATTTTTGTAAAAAAAAAGGTTAACACACATAGCCATATCATACTTGTAAATAATTTGGCATTCGAAATTTTAATATTAGAACTAAAAAACCGAAGACATTACTAAAACGTTTAATTACGTATCAGAAAGCATTCAATCAAAGTATTACATTATGTTACTTCTATGGCACGCCAAATTCACAAAAATGAGATAATCATAGTTTCACAATCAGTTATTTCAGTCTCCTTAAAAAAGAAATGGATAAAAACAGGTTTGTTAAAAATATTAATACATGAAAGAATTCACAAATAAAAAACTTTTTTTACAATCTTTTAAAGAAAAAAAAATTCAGAGTAAGCAATGAATTATACATGTATAATGAAAAATGTTGTCAGACAACATTGGCACTTAGTCTAGATTGTGTTTACATAAAGTAGACCATAGAAATTCCTAAATATTAACTTATAAAACGATTGTTGAAGCCCTTGTGTCATTAACATATTTGTCAATTTCTCGTTTTAGGAATTGTTCGATTTTAGAGCATGTTAAAGCGTATCGAATCAACTGGGAGATATATAACTCCATATGCAGGTGATATGGGCAAATTGTTACTCAAATAAGGAAATTTGTAGTCATTACCTTATCGGAGGAGTTTGTATTTAAGTTCCTTGTCAATCAAATAACCAGATATCAAACTCATTAAATCTAAATGTTGAATGGAAGGCCAAAACAAGAGACTTTTTTCTTTTCAAGTTGAAATTTCTCACTTCTGAATATGACTGGTCTAAAAATAAATAGATATTGTAAGGACATACTTCTTAAAGGTAAATGTAAAGAAACCAAATTTTTGCAACCGTACAAAAATACAAACAATGAATTAAATTAAAAAAAAAACGCCCACGATATTTTGAATTCCTAGTGTATTTGGTATTAAATTTGTTATTGGACATCTACAGTAATGTCGGGAACTGTACGTAGATGCTGCGAGGCTGACGTATGTTTACCTTTCGAATGGTCTGCAGTGATTATCCTATAGTACGATATATAAGACCGCCGCGCATCTCTTGGACATTGTATAGGCTATCATCCAATATGGGAGTGTCTGGAACCACTACTCCAAGCTGTGTGGTGAGAACATTTCTTCATCATCTATTTTATTTTAAAGAGCATATTCTTTTTTACTCCAAATGGTTGATGAAAAGTTTCAATCAGAAATTTATAATTACTAATTTGTTTTGTAAATAAAATCTTTGCTGATATATTTCATGTTCGAATAGAAATGGAATATTTTGTAATATTCTAGTGCTTTATCAATAAATGAGTAAATGCTACTCAGTAATTGTTGTTTTTTAATGTCAAACATTCAAAAAATGAGTCCACGTGAATCATAACCTTTATTTTGAAGGATATTTGAATTTGATTAGTTTTAAATATACTATCCGTATTTAGAGGAATTTACTTTAAATGCTTATCTTTTATATTTTTGTATCGTAATGTTTACGATGAATTTTCCCTCTGTATACACAAATGTCAAGAAATAGTTGAAATATGGCTGGATATTGCAGATTGTGCATAATTTTGTTTGAGTAAATGTCATTTAATTAATTGTTTTTCTGTTATTCCAATACTGAATATTTACAGACAGAATTTATAGTAATAAGACTATTTACTTGCTTGAAACAAACAGAAAACTGCATCATACCAATTAAGAAAGCAATATAAAGCAAATATGAGCATGGCAATGATTCACTGTTTGTTTTATGAAAACAAAAACGATGCTTATTTCATTCTTCTTTATTCCAGGATGGGGCATCTTTTTTTAACGATACTCTGAAAAATTGCATGAATGTTGACAATGGTACCGTAATGATACGGCAGAGCCCACTATTGGAGACCGACAAGTCTCTAGCTATAGGCTACATCGTCGTCATGGCGACTGCTCTTTTGGTCGGAACTGTTGGAAATACCCTGATACTCTTAGTCTCCACTGTCCTAAGAGGAATCAACAAATCCGGAAAAGAATTCATCATCAACCTCGCACTCGCTGATTTTTGTGTCACTGCAGTGGCAGACCCGCTTTGTATTATCGGTAGGTAAAATTTGCATAATTGACTGTTTACAAGGAGTAGACTATAATGGAAAAAATGAAAGAAACTTTCTATCTTTTATCACATTTTTCTATTGAAAATAATTAAAATGCCACATCAAAGCTTAAACTAATTCGAGATTATTTTTTTGTAACAATGCAGACTACCTTGGTAAAAAAAAAAAAGAACTTTTATCGGCTTGATGTAAAACTAACATTTTATTCTGTATTAATATGCTTATTTTCTCAAACAAAAATGATTAGGCCTATTATAATGTGTTTTATACTGTTCACAATATATCTGAGGTAGGCCTAATGCACTTTTGCAAACTATGATCATTGCAATCAAAAAGTGTAGAACATCGTCAATTGTGGATGGGCTTCTTTCTTCTTGAAGTCATAAAACTCGTTTAAAGCAAACCATTAAACATCCTTTTTAAGTATATACATGTATATAAATTTATTTTTCAAGGGGTTGCAAAAGGAGAGCAGTTTTTTGACGATAAGGAATGGCTTTGTGAGTTTGTAGCGAGCCTCTGCTTGACAGCCTGTTTCTGCGCCTTTCTTAGCCTGACCTTATTGACGATGTCGCGTTATATCTACCTATACCACAACCAGGTTTACGACAAAGTCTTCAATCGATT
This sequence comes from Saccostrea glomerata, assembly GCA_003671525.1. Lineage (NCBI taxonomy): Eukaryota > Metazoa > Mollusca > Bivalvia > Ostreida > Ostreidae > Saccostrea > Saccostrea glomerata. The sequence goes on along the minus strand of PRKT01000020.1, from coordinate 953,650 downwards.
TTCCTGCATCTTCTTTTGCATTACCTGTTGGGTCGTCGCCTTCTTGTTTGAGTTTCCTAATTTCATCGGCTGGGGAGGACATTACTTTGACAAGAAGAACCACCAATGTATCTGGGATCGGACGGCTAGCTTGTCCTATACGATGTTTGTCTCCGTCGGTTTGATTGGCGGACCCCTCATCGTTATGACTATTTGCTATATTTTGATTTTTCAACAAATCTGGGAAACCAAGCGCGATGTATACAAATTTGATACCGAAAACCCCCTAAGAATGAGAAAAGCGTGGAGCGAAACTGTTCGTTCGTCGAAGACCTTATTCTGCATTTTCGTCGTCTTCGTTATATGCTGGACGCCGTACGCTATAACCATTGCCCTTGATGTTCAGGACCGCCTTTCTACCGAGGTTCATTTATTTGTTACACTTCTGGCACATCTGCATTCTAGTGTCAACTGCATCATCTACACAGTTGGAAACAAGAGGTTTCGAATGGGAATTCTTCGACTGTGTGGTAGCAGATCTTCCTCTATGAAATCTGGGTCATCAAACCACGATATCATCACAAAAAGAACCAGCAGCTCATCGAACACACCCTCTGTGAACAGCGACACATATGCCCCACAGAAAGAGAAATGTCCTCTCGAATCCCCCTCACTGAGTACCATAACCGGTTATCTATCGTCACAGGGAGGCTCTTAAACTGAAATTTCGTTAAAATTTCCCATGTACTGTTTTAACCGTCCAGTATAATTTTGTTATTGTTATATACATGTAATTGTACCTGTGAACCAAATATAGAAATAAATTATGATGTGAATCAAATGATGAAATAAAAAGGATTTTTTTGGTATCATTGACTTGTTAATTTACTGTTTTTAATTGTGATGTTCAAAATAATTGTTTTGATGAACTTACCTGTATAAATGTTTAATCCGTTGAATATATTAAAATGTTTTCTATCTGCTTGTTATCATTTTATCTTCTTCGGCAACAATGTAACTTGTATAAAAAGCTGTGGAGGTAAAAACTAATAGATTTAACAAAAAAAAAAAAGAAATAGATAAAAATAATGAAAATGAAATCAGAGGACATAATAAAAAGTAAAAGGCACCAAATGAATTATATCATTAAGTCAAATACTGATGCGATCTTGACTAGGAGCACACGGCGGTCCTACATGGCACATGATCCCACCTCTGGGTGTTTTAGAGGTTTGTTTCTCCTCTATTCCCGATCTGGCTTGTTTGAATGAACATGTGTGCTTGAGTACTGTTCGTTATCTCCATATTTCATGTAGAATTAACGTTTTGAATAACGTAGCAAGGCAAATTTTAATAGGCGTTTATGGAATGTTAGTTGTAATATGAGTGTACCGGGAGCTAGAGAAAACAAAATTTACTACATAATTTGTTGTATGTATTTACTGACGTCCGGTAAATTCAAAATTTACAACATGACACGAGTATAAAGCAAATAAATAGTACGTGGAAAAAAAACCTGATTGTGTCTTTCAAAAGCTGCAAAAAATGTAAAACCAGGTCTCCAGAAAATGTATCAAAACTAAGTAAAATACAAGTTATCTCATTGTATATGATTAGATATAATTTTTTTTAAATATAAATATTTTTCGACGAATAACAGCCCTGTATATACTCATATGGCTGCAATTCATTACCGGAATTTTTTGTAATACACCGGTATCAACTTTTCATTTCCGACATTTTTAGTTTTCATTTCCGATATTTTTCAGTTCTTGGTAGAGCTGTATACCGAAAACTTAAAATTCGATCAGGGTACATCAAGTGTGCCGGGTATATTTTTGGTGCTGTCACTGACATTTGATTAAGTTGCATATTGTGGGCTACATGTAAGTACATGTATAATTTTTGTATACATGTATATGTATGGTAAATGGATTTTTACATTTTTAATCAATATTTTGCAATAAATACTTTTAAAATGTCATTTCCAAACACTTGGAAAATATTATACTGTGAAATCACAAATTTTCGTGGGGGTTTTATTTTCGTTGTTTTCGAGGTATGACGAGTCCCAAGAATTCTTGTCCACCACGGAATGTATAAATGTTAAATACATAACAAGATAAGTACTCATGTATTCTTGATCCACGAAATCAAATCCCCACGAACTAAGAGATTTTCCTCAAACCACGAAAATTTGACCCCACGAAAATGTGTGATTTTACAGTATTGCCGCAAAGGTAAATTCTGGAAATGAAAAAAAAGAATTATGTCGGAATTGAAATTAAAAGATGTCGAAAATGAAATAAAAAATGTCGGAAATGTAATGCAGATTTCCGGAACTCAAACAGAGAACCTGCAAACAAAGTTAAGTCGTATTTCTATTTACAATGTTCATGTAATTTAATTCTATTTCACATGCGCTATTAAAAAATAACATATATATATATATATATTGCGTACATAATTTTCTAAATTCATGACAAAAATTATCTGTTTTTTTTTTTTATCAAAACGACTCCAAAATTTTTACTTAAGCTTCTTCTCAGTTTATCATATCATGGCTTGACCTATTGATGCAAACAATTCCATTATCTTTGAGCATATAAAGTTGCATTTAAGTTTTTAATTGAACAGATCATACTCTTGTTTGAAGTATAATTTAGAAGTAGAAATGATGATGTTCTTAACAAAATGGAGGCGTATATTAAAGAATAAAGAAACATCAGTGAAAGTGAAACAGTTTTATTGGTATGATCCAGTCCATTGCCCTTGATTAAACTATAGACTTGGCCTTGAATTAACTTCAAGGAAATTGTAATTAAATCCTCTCCCATTCATCTGTCCATTCTTTGACTTCCACTTACAATATTTTTTTGTATCTTAATAGTTGAAATTATTTCTTCAATTGTCAATGCATAGTCTAACCAAGCCTAGTAATACTAGTACCTCAGGTCATCAATCTTTCAACATTTCAACCGAGGGAGAGTATGTTAGTGGACGAGCAATCAACCTTTGATATCATTTGTTCTAGAATCCGACGATAAATAATGTCGACAAAGAAAGAATAGAATTATATATAGAGAAAACTTTTGTCAAAATTCAAATTACTACATAACTCAAAACAAAACCTTTTACTTGAAAATGGTAGTTAGGATTTATTACACAGAAGTAAGTGAAAATGTTTTAAAGATTTGCTGAAAATTTGATGAAATGTAACGAACAGAATTCAAGCTCACTAAACACTAAAAAATTGGAGCAGAGCAAACAGGGAATCTTTCGATTTATGCTTTCATGGAACCTGAAGTTGATGCTGATATCCTTCTTCGATTTATAAATGGAAACTTAAACGTGTAAAAGTATTTAATAAAAAGTTATGATTATTTTCAATTTTTTAATCCAATACCGGTATTTTTTGTTTAATAATAATAATAAAAAAAACATATAAGATATCTCTTACCACCGACATGATTTATTCTTGGAATAGGAATTAATTTTGTAGATTTTACTTAGGATATACAGGTACAAATCCTAATTACGGTGCGTTAATCGTATTATCGGTCAGCTGATTTGTACTATTTCCTGATTAATTCTGTCTGGACACTCCAAGATTACCATTTCAATTAAGTAAGGGAAGTAGGATATAATAAATTATTTTGTAGACGCTGAGATGGAACCTTTTTTCCAAATATAGATGGTTCCTCAACTTTGCTTTACTTCTTGAGGCATAAAATAATGTATGTACAATGTAATTCTAATTTTATTTAGAGCCATCAATAGTAGGAAACTAACATACAACACCAGAAGGTCTATATAAGAAAAATTATTATAATACTTATCAAAGAGAGCACAGTCATGGGTTCTTTCACCCTTTTTCTGTTCTTTCTGAACATTCTGAACAAACATTGTCGCACAAAAGCAGTTATTTTATTTTTGTTGTTGATAATTACTAAAAACTCTAAAAGTTGAACGTAAAGATGTGAATTTTGAATGGTACGTATTTTCTGCATTTCCTAACGTTTAACATAATTCGAATTCTAATAATTTCTAATTAAATTGAAAAATACTTGCATAAAAGGGATAACAATGTGATAGAGAACAAGATTTGAAACCAAAGTGCTGTTGTTGAGGTTTACTGTTTGAAATCGTTTTGAATAGATTTTGATGTATCCTAAATGATTTGATGATGGGACCACAGTAAGGGAAATACAGTGAAATTATAGGGGAAAACCTTAAAAAACCTTAAAATCTTCAGAAGACCAGAAGAGCAATCGTATTGCATGGTCATATGCAATGTACGTAAGAATACTCAGGTAGTGTTTATCTTTTTATTTATCTCTTTAATTTATTGTCGTCCCAAAGGTGGACAATAATAAAGAGTCAAATTTTCATAAGATTGTCCCACAGGCACTTGATTCAGTAATAATTTTTTTTACCCTTAATTAATAAATAAATAACTTACAAACTTTAGATTTAAAAAATATTACCGAATCATGTGTCTGTGGGATAAACATGTAACAAGGGAACTGTTTTAAAATATCTGGAAAGAATACATGAAGGGGGAATTAAGCGACATCCTTTAGTTTTCGATTTATTGATATAATTTTGATGAGTTTGCTTTATTTGAAACTAAACACACATTAGTATTGTTTAATTCTACATAAGTAAAAAAGTTAAACATTAATGTGTCTAAAGAAAAAAAAATCAAGCCTACATAAACTTCAAAGTACTTTCTTTATTTGCAACCAATTTTAATTGCCAGGCATGTTATTAAGTGATCTATATATGAGATACATTTCCGATAATTCCAATAACTCATTTTGTGAACAAAGTTAATGGCAATATTCTCATAAATCTGTTAACAGTTTCAGAAAAGTTGTACAGAAGTATTTGATGTGCATATGTATTTTTTTTTAAAATAGTAGTTAAAACTGTTGGTAGTCCACGTAATGAAGTTGGATCAAGTGCCATCCATGGACGAGTAATCATCCCCTTTCGACCGGTCACACCTACCATGTATTCCTTGTCATAATTAGGGAAACGGAAAAATCCATAGACACTTCAATGTGAGAATAATGGCCTTACAATTCACAGGTTGTGTATATGCAAAAACGTTCATCATCTTTCGACTTATGATAAATTGTACTGACAAGGTCTTTTTTGACAACAGAAATTGCAAAATCTTGACTTTAAAGACACTTTTGATATAATTGTATTATCCTAGTATTTGACAGTAGTTTTACATCGGTTTTTTTTTTCTTCTTCGAAAGAACTCGACCCACAAAGTGCCTCATATGGCCTAGCAAATATGAAAAATTTTAAGAGGGCTATAGAATAAATATTTCTGGTGAATCTTACCTTAGACCATTGATACAGTTTACATGTGCAACAAACATTTCTGTCGAAACCGGATATTTGGGATATCAAATTAAAATCTAAACCTAACAATGATTCGAAGTTTTCCGGGAAAATGCCGAAAATAGGACAGTTAATCGTGGTTTACACATAGAGCACATTCGTTACGGCAAAATATTAAACCAGAAAAATAACAATCACTATGCGAGAAATATTTTCCAATGAAAATATTTACCCGTAAGTCGTAACGTGTGCGCCCCTATTGAAAAAAGAAGAAATCATTGTCTGTGAAAGAGCTATGACTACAAACCATCATACATTTCCATGTGTTTTACACAAATTTAATGCATCGAACAAGGGGGTTTTCTATATTGATAAGAGTAAAAGAACAACACAATTCTATCCCACATGTTTCAGACGATAATTAATAGTGGAAAAAATTCTGAAATCAAATTCGAAAAAAAAAATTATACTATGATCATGTACACATAAATGTGACGTTACTGATTATTATACGTCATTTGTGACGTCATAAAAGATGTAAAGTGAGGTTTCACTTTTTTATTTAAAAAAAATTCTAATGCTTTTATGGACGTATTGGGTAGCTTGCTGTCATTAATAAAATGCGCTTTTGAAAAAAAAAAGAAGAAGAAGAAATGAGTAAAATTCTTGAAAAAAAAATCATTAAAAAAAATTAAACATTTGGGTTTTCTGTAAACTGGATCCAAAATAGATCTCATGTGAGGATTCGTATAACACACACTATGTTTTTGACGAATCCCCTAATCGAACTGTATGTAATATGAATTTGTATAAAACGCGTAGTTACTGTTTCATCCTTTTCAAACGAAAGATATTTGTCTGGCTTCTTATTTAAAAAAAAGCATAATTTATTCTAATTTTGATACATTTTTCTATATGTCACTATAGTAAATACTAGAAATATTAAGGTACGGGTCGCTTTCCCCCTAAAGACGGGGACTGGAGTCAAGAAATAAAAATAAGCTAAAAAAGTTATATACTTTGATTATAAACTTATTCAGAAAGAACACAAATTGAAGCATGTACATGTATGTGTGTGTG
>PRKT01000020.1:885348-937932 GCA_003671525.1 Saccostrea glomerata | reverse complement strand
AAACTGTCTAGAATAAGAAATAAGAAACATATAAAGCCAAAAAATTGAATATTGTTGTTGCTTAGCAACCATTTAAAGGTCATTTAACACAAATTTGAACAAAAATAATATGTGGATATTGCAATACAGTATGATGCCTTCTAAAGTGTAAATTCAGAATTTTCTTCTTTAGCATCCATTGTTACAAATTTTAGCAAGAAAGATGAAAAGTTTTGGGAAAAAATTCTAAAATTATGCACTTATTTGACCTTTGACCTCCAAAAAAATGAATCTGATGAGGTCAAACTTTCAGACAATTATCTGATGTATATTATTTCAGTATCATTACCCCACATTTGACTTTACAATGTAATGGAATGCATAAATGTGTGTGGGATGAGCAAAAAACAAGAAACACTGCCTGAAAATTGAAAAATACTCCGTTGCTTAGCAACCTCTTTAAAGTCATTATTTGCAGAATTGAAAAAAAGTTTATGTGATTAATGTAGTACAGGATAATGCCCTTTTGTGGGTTTATTCTGAATTTCCTATTTTAATGTGTATCACTGTTAATTTTTAACTTGAAAATTAAAATGTGTCAAAAAATGCAATAAAATTCTGCACTAATTTGACCTTTGACCTCAATTTCCACTAGCAAGGTCAGTCGTGAGGTACCTTCATAGTTATGAAATATCATCTCCAGAAAATTCTCTACAAAATGGTATACATTATGCCTAGATTAATCTTTGAATAAAAAAGTTATAAATTGATTTATAAGGATATGTCAAAAGGTTTGCAAAAACGCTGAAAATGTGCCGGTAGAGAAAGGGTTAAATACGTTGATCGGACGAGAAAAGCCTATACATTTTAGAATTATGCTTTAAAATACCTGCGAAGATGGAATTTTTTTTTACATGATCTGAAAATTATGATTTTTTTTGCCGAGGCCAAAATAAAAAAATACCTTTGTTTCCCCTATAACGCGACCTACCCAATTTAAGGATATCCGATCCTCAGCCAGGAAGGATAACTCTTTGATTTATAATTTAATTCAAAAAGTCTTAAAATAAAGCTTGAAATTGAAATTTTTTATGCAACAATTTTTATTTTATGCCTCTACGTATGATTCAATGTTCTTTAAAGTTTTAACAAACGGTATTTCAAAAGTCGACATTTGTACCTCATAAAACTAAGTAAAACTTGCATATTTAAAAAAAATCAAAGTTCTTTTAATTTAGCCTTAGTTACCAATGTTTATAAGCATGATTTGAAATTAGAAGTGATTTACGGTGTTATCTTTGAAAGGAAACACTTCATACACCATGCATTATGAAACGATGAAGTAAGTATAGGAGAAAGTAAAGTACCGAATTAGTATGAAAATCCTGCATTTTCTTTAAAAGCCAGGATACCTATGATTTTTATTCCTAAAATGTATTTTTTGATCAATTATCAATTAGAAAATCTGCAGTTGGTAGTTCTAATCGCATTTCCTAAAAATTATTTGAGATTTACTAATTTTCCCTATGTAATATGATTAAATTAAAGATGAAGTTTAAAGAAACGCCGTGGGTAAATACATTTTACTTTGAGAATTTAGAGACATCTTTGTGAGCATTTTCAATTACTCAATGCCTGATTTTCAGAACCTGGGGATCGGATAACCTTAATCGCGCCGACTAAAATGATTTTTTAAATAAGATGATAATTCAAATCATTATTTTTTTATTGTTAACCAGGTTTTATAAAATACATGTACAATTTCATCAAAATCAGTTTTTATCATATCTGCCGACATTGTGCTACTGTGATTTTCAAGCATTTGTTGGAAACAAAATGACGCCCAGATGTGATTATAGAGAATTAGTTCTTCATAAAACATTGGCGACGTATCAATCTTATCCCTTTGGCTAATAAGAATTCTTCACTCTTGAAACAATTCGATAATAAGTTGTGACTTATAAACAGAACATTTGAGAAAAAAAAAATACTTCAATTATGTGTCTAAGCACCTTTAATAAATAGGTGCATGATAATCCTACAGTCATCTCTATCGCCTTTTTACGTGACGTTATATTACAAAAAATGACGTTCCTAATGCATTTTTCCATCAAATCAATACAATATTGCAGGATCTCGTATTGAAAAAGTAAAATAGATATCGAAAAAAGAAAAACGGTTATGAAAAGCTTAAAGTCTACATTATCGATAATAAAAATCATATTAATATTGGTAATGAGGCCATATTTTATGGTTCGTGGATTAAACTCTTTGTCGCACATAAAGCGTTCTCAAAAGCTGAGTGGACCACTTAAATTGAATATGGGTCTCGACTGCTTGGAAGGCAATCGAATCAAGCGTGAGACATGACTCTATATGCAGATTATAATGGTATATTGCTACCAAATTAAAAGAAGTCAACGACAAAAAAGTTTAAGTCATCAAGTTTTTAAAAAATCTTTGGTTGGATGAATTGTTCTAGGATTCTAGTCTGAAACAAAATTCAAAACAAGTTTAAGAGGACAACATTCAGTATAATAAAATAAAATAATAAATCTGGAATTCATTTTACAAACTTTGTCATTTCATAAAAAAAAACTGAAAATAATAAAATCTGTGATCAGGACACGGGCAAAGACCTTCAAGAATACCAAAGGTGGAATCAGATGCCTAAGAGGAGAAGAACCTTCTGTTGACCGGTCGTACATGTACCTGCTGTGAGCTATGTAACTTGATCATTCATAAGAGTAGTCAAATAAGTTTAGTATAAAAATGTGTATGAAACATGTCAGCCAAAATTCGAAATGATATAAGGTTATTTTTGCAAACAAGATAAATATAACGACCAAATAACGAATTTAAGAAATGTTGACTTTAAATGAAATTGTTGAAATCCCTTTAACCTCTGTCAATTTCATATGTAAGCGTACAATCAACAAATAGTAGGTTCTTCTACTTGTATGTACATGTAATTGATATATATCAGAGAACTTGAAATCAAAAATATTTCAGAGTCTGACACATCTGTTTCATATCTGGATATTCAACTACCAATTGACATTAAAAGTGACATTACAGCAAAACTTCATAACAAACGTGATGATTTCAATTTTTGTGTAGCAATGTGCCCTTATTACCCGTTTATATCTATAAATCGACATGTTATATGTTTATTCAATTCGGAAGAACATGCCCGACATTTTGTAAGTTCTATGGTCGATCCTAGGACCTTGTCAGCAAGTACAATCTATCAATAAGTAGAATGCTTACTGTCGTTTTACAAACCCTTAGACCCTTTTTTACACAATGACTTTTCTACGGATCTGAAGTTTGCCCGATCATGACAATGAGCACTCTGCAGCTTTAATCGGTCAAAAGAGAATGCCTACTCCTCCATGGCACTTGAATCCACCTCTAACGTTTTATAGGTATTCGTTTACTTACCTCCGGTTTGTATTGTTTAGATGCTTAAAGCAATATGAGCTGGATGTCTGTCATCGGAATTTTCTTTTGCAAATTTGTAACTAACTATTTCAATGACAGAAAAATAGAAGATTTAAGAACTTCTTTTGTTCATATTTGCGATGGAAGAACTTTTTATAAGCTTTGATTGAAGCAAAATTGTATTATGGTCGTCCTGTACTATAATCATTTCTTATATAATACTGTATATTTGATTGTACAGAAATATTTCTTCTAAATCATTTTAAAACTTTATTTTGGTCTTATTGATTGTTAGGGTTTAAATTACATACAAATTAATTATAATAACACATTTTAACAACAAAATAACATTCTCTAAAATGCAGCTCATATTGCTTGAACAAAAGGATTAGATAGATTTTTTAACTTGAATACTGTTTGTTAATCCAAATTTCGTCAATCACCCAATGTCGACTGACGTTTTTCTCAAAATTGTCAGACCATTATTTTCATCGTGAATTGTCTGAGTATTTCCCCTTTAGCCAGTTATGACAAGAAGCACACAGTGGGTGTAACATGTCGAGATTCTCCCTTTTATCGCCTTATCCCAAATTTGGAATCAGATCCCACCTAGAGATGTTTGTTTGCTTTGCTCCTAATTTGCATTGTTGGACTATAAAGATTGACTGCTATTCCTTATTTTCAAATTTCGTTACAGTGAAAAACATTCTTTTGAAGGCAAGTGAGTATACACTCATTATTTATTGTTATTACAATGGTATAAATCTGGTGATTGAATTCTTAACTTAGTGCTTATTTCGTTTACTAGAGCATTACCCACCTTGGAATTTCCAGGCAAAAGACGGAACAAAGTTGTGAGAGGATGGTTGATGTATATACATTTTCTTTTTTATTATTTTGATAACAAAGGTACAACAAAATGCCAGTTTGAAAGCATGTCAAAGAAACAAACCATTTTAGTAATATTCAGGAGAATTTTATTACTGATGAGGAGACAGAAAGGTAATTTGGCGGTAGGGGATTGAAAGATGGAAAACAAAAATCTTGCGAATTGTTACAAAAGTGCTCGAGCACAAAACACAGCTCATATTCGTTATTCATGCAGGATGTAATCCAGGGTCTGACAATACTGACTAAGATTTTTACACAAAATTCCATGCATTTTGTGTTGTTATGATGCTCTTGGTTGCAATATTCTCCTTTGCGGAAACAAGTCAAACCTTAGATGTAAACTTAGTTTGTTATTGTTTATTCTTCAAGCGCCCGGCCTTAGAACTAAACATTTTGGAGTTCTTAAAATAAGACCTTGAAAACAAAGGACTCTTTGGCACGATAAACCCTTTCTGCTCCATGGCCATGGCCAAAAGTGACCAGTAAAATTCTGAATTTTAAGCCCTGCAGCGAACAGTGCCGTCATCTATTTAGAGATAAATATTCTAGATCTAGAGGCACTGTGAGCACCGAGCTCACAAAATGATACTCCCTGCCTCTCATATGATTATAATGACAAAGTCCATATGTTTTGCTCTGGAAGACCCGAAATAGGCGCCAGATCAAAATGAAATAGAAGGCGCACAATAACATTATGTTGTAAGGAATTTATGAAAGTATCATCATAATTCATTTCATTGATATAGGAGAAGTTGCGGATAAAAGATGGGTACCCTTCAATATTATAGAAAGAATGGCAGTATCCATGATTGTCATGGGAAACCTAAAATATGTGTCCGATCAAAAAGTCAAATAGGAGATCACACTGGCACTATCGTACAAAGATTCTGCAAGAGTCTCTTTGAATAACATTCAGTGGTATATAAAAGGAGTATAATGAAGAGCAAAAACGTACATTCTGTTAATCAAATCGTGAAAAAAGCAAACAAAAAAAAATTATGGGTAGCAAAGTTAAGCCACTACAGTGAGTTCGAAATCAAAACATATTTTTACAAAATATGAATGATTTATATATATGAGTGTTAAATATTTGAATTTCTTATATCATATACTTAGTATTTTAGTGATTTTTTTAAGAAGGTAGGTAGTGTCAACTTGTATTCAGTGTGTAACACAATATAGTCCTTGTGAACAACATCGAACATATAAAATTAAAAACTTTTGTTATTCGTGTCAATTATAATTAATCACTTCGGTTATTCGTGCCAATTAAAATTACAGTACTTTCGGCTGGAAATAATTATTTCGCTTTCATTTTCAGCTAATCCAAAATACCATTTCTCCATATGGAAATATAAACAGTATTTCTAATCAATACTGCGTTGTGATAAAATGGACCTCTGACAAATTTTCAAATATCACATAATTTAACGATTTAAAAAGTCCTTTTCAAAAGTCCAATAACACAATGTATCAGCAAAGTAATTACGGAGCTCTGAAGTTAGATCAGGTGACATGAAGGAGGTAACATCCCTGTTGACTGGTTTAACACGATGCATGATATCTGTCTGGCACGGTAGACAATTTAATTAATGTGGACATCTGGCCAAATTACTGATATTGAAAGACGTCATTAACATTAAAAAAAACAACAGATTGTATTCGCGTAGAGGATCATTGCATTGCTCACAGAATTTTCAAATTCATGACTTTGAACGATATTTTTGATGTTCTTGAATCATCAACTTATTTGCAAATCGTCTGTTTAATTTTAATGATCTTGTTTGCATATACAGTCTGTGGTTATTGCCATTGTTAACATTCATTTTAAAAATAAATTATTGGATCAATATTTCCACCATAAATTTTCATGAAGAGACACACGGTGGGTGTGACAAGTCGACAGGGGGTGTTTTATCTTTATGTCACGTGATTTCACCTCTGATCGATTCTTTTTGAATTCCATGCTCGCTCTGCTCAAAATTTGTTTTTGTTTCATTTGACTTTGAGCATTACTTCTATTTGTTATATAAGCATTTTATTTCTTCTCCAGTAAAACCCATTTTGGTTTCTTTTCAGTAAATTAACAATATTTCTCTAAAACGTTTTGGACATGTAAAGTTTACGTTGAAATTTCAATGAGTCGAACAATGAAAATAAACAGAAAAAAGGATTTAAAACAGTTACATAAATGCATCAAACAAGACAATATAACATTCTATGACGAATGATATGTTAAATAGAAATGTGATCAAATATTACACAGATTTCATTTGGTGAAGCTTTGCATTCTGCTCAAAAGAAATTCCGCTTTTTCAGGAACTTGTCAAAAAGAGACATTATGTCAGAACATGGGTAGATAACACATTTCCTCGCCTTTCAACTAAAGCAAAAAACACGTTTTTTTCGGAAAGGCAGGCTCTTTTAGTGATTTGGAAATAATATGGTGTATATGGTAAAAAAATGTTTATCATATTTGGCGAATGCGAAGATTTGAAACTCAAAAAAAAAAAATCATTTTAGTGTTTTCGACAGGATTACCTCCAGTCTTTATTTTTTAATGGATATTTGAATATGTAGAGAAATATTTCTGTGATTCACTTCTCGCCCGGGTATTGTGATAAGAAGATATGTAAATCTTGTCATATGATTTAAATAGATCAATCTTAATCTTAAGCTGCTGGTATGCTATACCAAACGATGTAGAAATACGGGAATTTCCCATAGAAATTCAAAGTTAGTTCAGGGCAAACAGCTGGAATTGATAAAGTTTGATATCTTTTTAACTATTACGTTGGTCTCTAATGTTATGATGTTTATGCAGAATACTGAAGTACACATGTACCTAATCTAAAATTCAGGTATCATTTTTTAAATACTTTGCAGTAAAAACAAATTAGACTTTTTAAGTAGAAATGTGTAAAAAGTCAATAAAAACATAGTCACAAAAAAACAACAAAATTTTCCAATTGACATAAAATTGTCTTTTTGAACACTTGTACCTGTTTCTATATTATAAGTTTCTCGTGATCATGAGCTTTTAGTCTTATGCTACTGGAAGCTATGGGATGTGAAAAAAGTACAAAATTTGGACGGTAGAAGTTTTTAAGAAAATTTCGGAACCAAACAGTGTATTTTGCTTGTTTATTTTAAGAAATACAGATATTCTAGATGGTAAAAGGAACAAATCTGTAGTTTTCATTGTGACAATGTCTACTTCACCAGAAATGGTTCTCTGGTAGGCTCAGAAGCAATCAGCATACTTGGCACTATTCAATTAATTAGAACCTGAGATGAGCAAAGAAAATTGGTTAATATCAGCATGAGTGATTATGTTGTTAATGTCAAATATATTTTGTTTCCTTTGAATAACGATTAATTGAAATTTTCTGTAATTTTTCTAGAAAAAATTAAAAGTTAAGAAATTGTAAGATTAGGAGTTTTACATGCTTACACCTCCATGACACCTGATCCCACTTCGGATGTTTTTAGAGGTCTTGATTTGTGTAATTTGAATGGACTTCTGAACTTGATACTATTTGTTGTCATCATATATTTCATTCTGGTGTCCAAATAAAAGATAATATATCAACACTTAACTTCTCCTCTCAGCTTCTTTTGTTTTTCATCATTTACCTGTCAAAAATTGAAATAAAAATAAACAATAATAAAAAGATTACATAACAATTCACGTGACTGATAGTTGAGTGTCACTTTTACTTTTAGTGGATTTTTACAGGAACATTTACAGTTTAAGTATTATTTACATAAACCTTGAATTTGATTAATTAATGCTGTATAGCGAAATCAATGTCACACGTGTGTGAATAATTCCTTGAGAACTAAATAGACTGTGAATATTGTTTGGATAGGGACAAACAGGAAGAAGTTTACCTGTATATAAATACCTCTATCGCCGTGTCCGTTGTTCGTCAAACAGTTCTATCTAGTGATTCTATACATTCGGACAAAGTTGGTGGTTCACTCGTACATTTTACCTTCCAATGGTGCTTTATTTTGTGATGTTTAGTGAAAACTAAAGAAACTGAAATGTGTTAGCTAAAAATATATTTTCTCGTTTAGTGTTTTGGAAAATCCCTTTTTGTGAGATCATTAAGATATTTTATTCAAATTAATCATTGTATAAGCGTTGAAGATGGCAGACGAAAAATTATTTAGTTTTCAAACAGGAAAAGTAGCCCATTTTACAGTAGTGGATTATGTTCTGTTCGGACTTTTATTGGTGATATCTGCTGGAATTGGACTTTTCTTTGCCATCAAAGACAGAAAACATAATAATACAAAAACCTTTCTGATGGCGGGCGGGAACATGAACCCTATTCCCGTAGCCCTATCTCTTCTAGCCAGTTTCATGTCTGCAATAACATTACTGGGAACCCCGGCTGAGATGTACAACTACACAACCATGTACTATTGGATTGGCCTGTCGTATTTCTTCGTGGCCTTTGGGGCAGCCCATGTGTTCATGCCAATATTCTATCAGCTTAGGGTCAGAAGTGCATACGAGGTAAAATAAAAAAGAATATTTCTTTAAGCACTGTTTAAAAAAGAGGACAATATTGACTATATGTCATTTCAAGAAATTATATGACTTCTGTGCAAGAATGTACTCTAACTGCTTATGGTCATATAAAAGGGAAATCTAAGTTGTTCATTTAAACCCTTTATCAGGATTTATTTGAAAACCATTCCACTTGACTTAAACATAAATATCAGTCTTATATGCACTTAACCGTTTTTACCTGTCAAACCATATGTTTTTAACTGATAGCACAATTGCATACAAGACATGCTGTCCTAAATAATGATCTTAAGAATTGTACAAATGAACCAGGTTGACTTGCATGACATAATACGTTGCAAATCAAACCACAGTGAAAATAAATTACCACTCCTTTAGAACTTGCGCACCAGCAGACATAATCGACACAATACCGTACCTGTTGAATAACATCCTGCTACCAAACAGTTATATTAGGTTAATAATCTCCCTCCTACATATTGTTATAACTTAATAAAATGAAAATCTTTATCTCCCATAAACAATTCACTCCCTTTTACTGTAATGATTCAAATGTTTATCATAAAAGTCATAAAAAAGCTTAATGACGTAAACTGAAATATTTCATGATTGTTGTTTCATTAAAAAGGATGCATGCATTTCCTTGACTATATGGATCTTTTTTCCGTTCCGAGGCCTCTGTTTAATAATACTACTAATCATAAAATATATAATATAATGTTATTCAAAAGTGCTTGTAAATTATAAGTTGTTGACGTTTTTTGTGTATACCTAAGTTCATATACAACGTATTATTTATTTTCTTATTCACTGTATTATTTGACATTGTTACATTTATGAAAAGTAATTGATCATATCTATTTGTATCATTAATTCTAAGTGGCTTTTTTTCATATATTGACTTAAAAAAATGCCACATGATTTTATTCAGCATAGTATATCATTCATATTTAACTTATGAAAATATTCCTTTGCATCCAATGGTTTCTTACGAAAGAAAAATTAATCTAAAGTACAGTTGAAGCTTCCTTCTGTTTTGATTTTTATCAATTTTTCGATAAAGTAGACGTAAACAAGGAAATAAAGATAGAAAAAGTCAGTCAACAACGAATCAGTTTCTCTCTCTCTCTCTCTCTATCTTTCTCTCCTGAATAAATGGAGATAATGAATAGCATTCAAGCTCAAAAGTCCATAAAAAAAATAGGAGCAGAGCAAACACAGGTGCCATGGAGAAGTAGGAATCCCCTGCAGACCGGTCACATTCGCCGTGTGCTCCTTTTCATGATCAGGAAATAACAGGAAAGTCAGTCGATAATTCAGTGTGTATCTAATGGACTAACAATAAGTATGAAAAACGTCAGTCAGCATTTGACTCAAGGATAAATTGTATTTGCTGACAAGGTCATTGTATCGACCATAGAAATGATGACTTTAAGCGAGACTGCTTATGTTCTTGCTTCATGAACTTGTTTGTCAATAATTAACCTCGTTTTAGAAATTGTACATATGTAGAGCATGCTCTTGTGTATCAAAACAACTTAAAGATATGAACTACGCATGCAGGTGATGATTGTATATTGCTGCATAAGTAAGGGAAGTTGACGAAAAGTTGAAAGTTAAAGTCATCACTTTTATCAAAGAGCCTGGTTGTAAAATTACCATTAACGTCTTTATATCCAAATATGAAACTATGTATCAGACTCTGTAGTTTCTTTTAACTCAAGCTCACCGAGATACAAGGGCTGTTCAATGAATAATATTTTAATTGTTTTTGGAACACATTTTTGAGTATGGCCCTTCGTATACTGGAATTTGGCTGATCCTATGATTTCATGGACTTGTTTCTTTTTTCTGAAAGGTGTTTTTTTTAGTTTGGAAAATAAAACAAGTCAATGGGTAGGAAATATGGCGAATATAGTTCGTGTCACAAAACATTAACTTTCTGTTTATCCTAAAATCACCTTTACTCTTCAGGGCATGTGGGTTTGGACGCTGTCATGAAGAAATTCAGTGTAGTGGAATCAAGATTCTGGTTCCATATTCTAATAAACCTTTCGATTTTTTGGCAAACATTTTGCTTTATAGACTTCTCCAGAAATTAAACTACCTCCCCGAATAAAAATTTGAACAACAGGACCACTAATGTTAAAGAAAGAAGCAAATAAAACTGTCTTTGTGCAATTGCAATTCTTTAATTTGCACTTGTCAGCCCTTTGATGTTTTTTTCAAGTACATCTTATTCTTAATTTGTTTTGAGGGTTTTAGGCACTGGATTCAAGTTTCAATATCTGTTTGAATTTCAGACAAACGTGGATAACTACAATTTCTGTTGTTGTTTTTTTTTTAAATAATGGTTTTTATATTCTTACAGGCTTTTGTTTTCATTCATTTTTTTTACTGTCAAAACAGAGTGAACTACCCCCAAATTATGCCTATCAAATTTGCTATGTGTCTTTAAGTCAATCAAACATCATCAATGATAATTTGTTGAATTTTAGGAAACAGTACATTGGTTGTTGTCAATTCTTGTCGCTAAGGACGGTACCCATTTTTTGATGCCCATTATATAATTTTTCTTCGTTGAAATCAACCAGCTCTGTGTCTTTAACAGACATTTGTTGCTGTAAATTTCACATCTTTCAATAAATATTTCTTTGGGATTCTGAACAAGTTTTCCAGCAGCTTTAATTTCAGTTTAGTTTACTGATTCTTTACCATTCATTTTTAAGGCAGTGTCCCGAATAGCCCTTGTTTTCCAGCTTCTCACAATGAAACTATGTGTTGAAAAGTGGTCACATAAACTGTTTTCAATTCATTAAAGATTCAATCATGAGAGAAAGTCAAGTTTAATGTCATTTGGTTACTATTTTGTATGTCACAGAGTTCAGGACATTATTTATAGAACAGCCCTCGTATATCCTACCTCCATCGGAGATCTAATGGAAATAACAATTGTTAATTGACAGTATGTAACAATATACTAACATCTAAATGTCTAGTTGAAGGTTACAGTAAGTATTTTCTTCTTTTCACGTATAATAATTTGAATGCTGCTTCATAGGAATACAAAATAGGTCTGCTAATAACAGGGCGTAATTAGTACCCATGGAATTCCAAAAGATTGTTGGAAGACCTTGTCTCCAAAACCAACATAGATATTGTCAATCGGAAACTCAAGAATTTTTTTTATGTCAACTTCAGAGTACTTGTTTACAATCAGAATGTTTTTGCTAAAATAATTTTACAGATGACCAATGACAACGCAAGTAGATTTACGAGATCCAAATCTATTGAAAAAGAAGCTGTCAATGACATTAAAAAATTTTGCCTTTAATTCATCGTGAGAAATGGTCGTGTATTACGTTGAAAAGTCGTAAGTTTTCAAGCTGTTGAATTTGGTAAAATCATGTAATTTCAAATTTTCTTAATTTACCTTGTAATTTTTAAGTATCCACATCTTACAGTTGTATAAACATCCACTCCTCAAATATATTGATGTACAGTACATCTGAAGTTTCTCCTTCACTACTCTCAGTGAGGAGTAAAGAAAGAGGCTTGTTTGAACAATCCGCTATGTGTCTATTTATCTTTGTTTAAGATGTCTTAGCTATACAAACTTCAGGAATCATTTTCATATAAACATGGGTCCCAAAGATTTAATAATAAATTATATAACAAAACTTCTCCATGCAACATGATCCCGCCATTAATGTTTTTTGAGGTCCATCTTTGCTCTGCGTCCAATTTTTGTTGTTTCAGTGGACTTGTATGTTTATTTACTGTTCGGTATTTCTAAATTTCACTTCAATTGGTTGACAATATTATTCTTATTTTTACAGTATCTGGAGCATCGGTTCAGTAAGGGAGTCCGGACGGCTGGATCTATGACCTTTTGCGTACAGATGGTAAAACCATAATCTAAATAAACATGTATACGACAACTTCATCATTATATTACCTATTATGTTTTAATCTAGAAAAAAAGGTATAAAGAAAGTTAGTTATCAACTTTACTAATTTGCAAAACTATAATTAACTAATAGTCAATGAAGATAAAACGATATTATGTCACTCTTTTTGTAAATTATGATGAAATGTGATAAGTTTTAAGTTTAATCCTTTATCACATACAAAACCAAAAAGTATAAATAAATTTCATCCCTGGGATACAAAGAACAAATTACTCTTCTCCAATTAGGTTAAAATTTCAAAGTCTTACTACTATACGTGATTTCCATATAAGGCAACTGCGATCTCTGAAGGGGTATGTGTAAAACACGAAACGAGAAACAAGAAACAGTGGAATGCAATGTCTGATTTAACATAAAATACATAATAACCTTTAAATGTCAACAAACGGGGACAGCTTTTGCTTTTGTTTTTTTTTTCTTGTTCTATGGGGAGGTCAAAATTACCGCTACATTGCCAAAGTCAGTATTCCAGTTTCATTAATCATTGTCGTAGTACTAGTCAAATCAAATTCAACTTGTTCAATAACTTTAATCAACTTGCAATATATATTGAGATATATTTAATAACATTATGTAATAGGGTATGTGTAGTAATTAATAAATCAAATGTGCCTCACATGTTTCTAGTAGGGTCTGTAATATATCTGCGCCTAATTGAATAACTACCGGTCTTTTCATCGCAAATATTGCAAATCGATATTAAATACATTGTAATCCATTTTTAACATCGTTTATGTTTAATTATATTATTAAAATTAAGTAACAAAGAGTATAAAGAAGGGGAGAAACAAACTTGTACTTATTCTTCCATCGCTCAAAAAAAGATAATCACATTTGCATTTTGCGCATGATACTATCCTTTTACATTCATCAAAAACACTTTTCATCAGGGGCAATTAAACATTCATGCTTTAATCCTGAATCAAGTATTTGATTAATTTCATCTTCTCAATTAAGAACCACTGTGCTAATTTTAACCAAACTGGCCACAAAGTATCTTTTGGTGAAGGGGATTCACGTTTGTTCAAACTAGAGGCACCGTGAGCACTGAGCTCACTAAATGAAACCCCCGCCTCGCATACCATTAAAATGGTATAGTGCATGTTTTGCTCAAGGAAATCTGAAATAAGTGTCAAAAAGTTATATAGGAGGTGCACAATGGCATTACGCAACAAAGCATTTGTGAAAGTATTATTAAAATTACATTCAGTCGAATAGAAAAGTTGCGGGTAAAAGATTAGTACATTTTAATATGATAGAAAGAATGTCAGGATTTGCTTTGTATATAAAACCTGAAATATGTGTCCGATCATAAAATGAATAGGAGGTGCACAATGCGCTATGTAACAAACAGTCTGTGGAAGTCTCATTAGCTTTCCAACAGTGGAATAGGACTAAAAAGGTGGATTGTAGGTTGTTTTACGTCCCATACGAGAAAATTATCACTCATATAGAGTCGTCATTAAATGATCAATGGCTTCAAATGTTGACCATAAGTCGGCACTCAGGGCCATTGAACAGTGAAGGATATTTATCGTGCGAGTACCATTCTAGTGAACTAACCTATCGGGATTGAAATGATTAGAAAACATGCTATGCACCTGACTGTGCAAACGATTTCCTGCTTAGAATAACTGTAGAGGAAAAAGACATTTATTTAATGGAATTCGAAACGCAAGAGGAAAGCTCGCGTTTTTTGAGGACAACACCCATATATGGGATACAGAAAAATTTCTCCAAATACGAGTTTTGTCCAAGAAAAACGCGAGCTTTTTGAATAGTTCAAATGCTTTTCAATCCAAAACTAATAATTTTTGGCATTCTGTTGGAAAATGATCTTTTTGTTATATTGAACAAATATTATAGGCCTGTAATGTCTTCTGCTTTATGAAACAGCATTTAAAGAGTGTGAGATATCGGTGGTCGTCGTACATTTTTTTACTCAACAATAATGAAGGATAAGGAGATAACGAACAGTATTCAATCTCAAAGTCCATAAGGCAATACGAAATAGGAGCAGAACAAACACGTACACCAAAAACATCAGAGGTGGGATTAGGTGCCATGGAGGAGTGAGAATCCCCTGCTGACCGGTCACCCGCCGTGTGCTCCTTGTCATGATCGGGAAATAACGGAAAAATCCGTCGTCAATTCAGTGTACATGTGTATAAATAATGGACTAACAATTAGTATGAAAAACGTCAGTCATCATTTGTCTGGATGATAAATTGTATTTGCTGACATGATCATTGTATCGAACGTAGAACTTGCGAAATGATAAATTTAAACGAGACTGCTGGTATTCTTGTTTCATCATCTTGTTTGTCAATAATATACCTTGTTTTAGAAATTGTTGCATGCTCTTGCAAATAACAGGAGCAGGACGTCATAAGCCTTCGTGAAGAACGCTGAACAATTCGGTCATGATCAGTTAGGTTTATGATCGGGATTGTCCAAACACGTAACGAACATCGGTTTAACGAACGGTAAACTTGTTTACATTGTGATTACCTGTGTAACTGACAAAACGTACGGACGAATCACACGTATAGAAAAATAACAATTATTTGTCAATTTGATAAGTATAATCGCTTTGCCAAGTTTGGTATTCCATATACCAAAGTGATATAAATATATGCAAAAGTTCAGGTGTGTTTTTATTGAATCCTTTTAATTAACTTATAATAAATGAAAATTAATCCATATTATACCCGGTATTAAAGCATTGGCAGACCAGAGGGGGGGTTGAACCCCACTTATTTTTGTACAGAGAAACCAGAGGGGGGTTTGAACCCCCACTTATTTTTGCACAGAGAGAGAGAGAGAGAGAGAGAGAGAGAGAGAGAGAATAGCTTTTCTGTAATAGATATTTATACATCTAATCATTTGAAAAATAAAAAAAAATTGCTGTCCTTTCTGTTCGCTAGATCTGTAGATTTTTGCGTATTTGCTTTCCTCCGTGTACCTTCACAACCCCGTCTAAGGGGTCCGAACATCCACAAGTAACATGCAAGACAGATTCCATCGAACTCTAGCTATTCCATTTTTGGACCATCTTCAGAAGTAACTAACTTTTAGAAGTATGCATATGAAATATTTTTATTCAATATAGAAAAATGTTAAAATGTTCCTGTAGTATGCAGAAGGAGGGGGCTCCCTTTTTCTGAGAAAAATCTTTTGCTGCAGTTTAAAAAAATATTTTGATTTGGAAGCTCCCTCCACATCTTTTGTTGCTGGAAAATACGCAGATTCAAGATTGAAAGTAATGTACCGAACAGAAAAGAGACACCAAGCCCCCCTCCCCCCTCTACCACCCCCAATTTAAAAAGTGGTGCATAGTTTTTTTTTGTTTTGTTTATGTTTGTCTGTTTTTTTTTATTGTTAAATGTTTTTGGAGCCCCCCTTCTTATAAATGAAGCTACAGACTTGAAGTGGCCATGGTGTGATTCTGGGAGGTCAACATTACCGCTACATTGCCAAAAATTTCAACTCATTACCGCTACATTTTTTCAGATTTTCGACCGATCATTACCGCTACATTTTTCCGGCCAAAAACAATTCATTACCGCTACATATTGAATCAGACCAAAACAACTAATTACCGCTACATGTCGATTTAGCCAGGTATGGTTCGGTATATGTGTTCTAATCAACATATTTCACTCACTGAATAAGTATATTTATATGAATAACTCTGCAGTCGAAATTTAATTATTTAACTTCATCTGAACATTGTGGCCACAATTAAGAAGTTTGTTACAAATCGGAAATGCCGGCTTACTTACTTATCGATGGTTATAAATATAGAAAACAACATGTGAAGCAAATGGCTTTCAAGGCATTAGCGATAGTGTAAAAGCATTTGACAAAACTTAAAGTTTTATCTATGAACAGTGCTTGATTTTAATTTTTTGTGTTTTATGAAATAAAATTGATTTTAATGATAATAAAAAAACATCCTGCTCAAAGCCCTTCTTTCACCTCCCCGTGGTGTCAGTGGAAACGGGTCTTATGCATTTATAGGTTGTACTGTACACGCATATGTGGCTAACTAACGAAAGAGGCAATGTAGCGGTAATGTTTACTTTTTTATGTAGCGGTAATGTAAGGTTTTTTGTAGCTGTAATGACTATGTAGCGGTAATGAAAATTTTGAAAATGTAGCGGTAATGATACGCACCCGTTCTATGACTGATGCAGAGTGAAAAAAAAAACCACACAACTATCTCCCACAGACAAAAATAAAATGTTGACAGATTTAAGTAATACAATAGTACGTTATTAACTGAAAGAAATACTTACTCAGTTTTTGCTTAAAATTATAATGTTGTAATCAAATGATACAATGTTTGCTTATAAATGATACCTTCATTGATAAACTAATTTGATGTATTTCCGTCAGGGTACTATTTATAATGATCCAAATTTCTAAGTCAGAACTCTAACCTCTAATTTTACCTCAGGCTGATGGGAGATAATTTCTTAAAAAATATGTTCTTTGTGATTAACTTATACCATTGATGAAAATAATTGTTACTGTTATAATAGAAATCTTTACTACATGAATAACAAATAATAAATAAATAAATAAATATTTATATTATTTCATGTTTTGTTTATACTTTGATTATGTAACAATCAGCAGTTTTTTTTGTTATAATTTGAGGGAATCTGTATTTTACCCGTTTATTTTTATGTACTTTTCAGCTGTAAATGATATGTGTATTAATAAATCTGTCAACATTTTTTTTTGTATGTGAGATAGTTTTGCACTTTTTTTTCATTTCATACTGCATCTGTTATCGAACAAAGTGAACTTAATGCATATTCTTTTCTCCGATGGTGACATTTTAAGGTCATTGGGTGTTTTGTGCAGATGCTGGCAGTCCATTGTTTCTGGTTTCTGGTTACGTGTTTTACGCATACCCATCTCCTACAGAGAGTGGAAAGTTCTAGCATTAGCAGGCATATATTAAAGGGCAGTATATTAACGGGTCGTTTTACAAAATGTTTATGCTGTCAAGATTTCTCATAAAATAGTTAAAGACTATTTGAATCACTAAAATATTCTTAAACATGTACACGCAAATCGCTATTTAAAGTGCTGTATTCTTCCCTTTTTTTATTCTCGGTTAATCTATTTTCTATTTTAACATGTCAAGGACCCCATTTGCACAAAAATGATACATGCCTATATTTTCTGAACAGGTCAATTTAAATCAATACTTACACCTTATTTTCAGCTTTTGTACATGGCCCTTGTCTTGTACGCTCCATCTCTAGCCTTGAATTCAGGTACTTCTTAAACTTGTCCAAGAATTATATAATTTATGGTCCGTGATTTTGCAAATTCAATAACGAGATAATGCGAAAAAATAGTCCAAAAAAGAAAGAAGGAAATAAATTTATTCGAATCAGGCTATTATTTACTTCATTTTTTGGCATTACATTAGCATATCGAAAGGTATGTTCTATTTAAAGATACAATTTTTACAATTGGTAAAATATGAGAACCACTACGTTTTACATAGCATAAAACCTTATCATTTTTTATTTTCATTTTATTTTAATTTCTATTTTAATGTATTGATTTGTACAAGTTGTGCTCTTTATGCTTAAAATGTTTTACCCCTGTTATGCCCGAGATTTTTGAGATTTTTAGGTCACAAAATGATATTTAGATTAACTTAATCTTCTAAACAGATCTGAGAAAAAATGTCCTGACCAACCACGGGTGTTTTCCTGCAAGATTTTGGTTTATTAAAAAAAAATGAATATGCACGCGAAGTTACGGACCATACTGCTTCATAAAATCAATCTGGAAAAAAAAATTAACATGAATTAGATTTTTTTAGTTATTAAATTCAGCATTTTCTTGGTCATAATTCTAAAACTATTAAAGTATAATGATTTTAACAGCAATACGTTAATAAACTATTGCATCTACACCAAATACAAATTTCTCTCTCTACATAGTTTTTTTGTTAATTTTTAGTGACTGGTTTTACATTATGGGGGTCCGTAATCTCGGTGGGGATTGTGTGCACAATTTACACCACAATAGTAAGTATATTTACGTTTTATGAAAGATGTTGCTTTTAAAATCTTCAATATCGATATTGTTTTTTTATGCATTGAAATCATATATGGTTGATAATTTGATTTGTAGAACTTAGTTGCTTTTCATGAAAAACAGCCTACGTGCAATTAGAAGTGTAATAAATGTCAAAAGAAATCAAACAGCAATTCCGTCAGCTTCAAATATTGATATGGAAACAGAATATTACGTAGTGAATTGTTCAAGTTGATTAAAGTCTCTACAAGTTACATGTAATCATCGGTCAAATTATGACTCGTTGATAGGTTATATTACGTCATATTTGCTAATGAGATCATTAAAAAACTATAAAATTTCCGAAATGTTGATTTTAAAGGAGGTGATTGAAATCCCAGTAACATCAACCTGTTAGTTAGTTGCTTGTCAGTATTAACAGTAGAATAATTGACTTTTAAAATATTGGTGATTTTAATTTTTTTGAAAGTTCACGTTTGATATACTCCACCTTCAGAATATACCTTCTAAATGTAGTATTTTACAATATTCAATATTTTTTGTGAGAAGTAAAGATGGGGTATTAGTAGAGCTAGCATTAAAAGATGGCATATTGCTGCATTTTATACCTGTTGAAATTATTTTTTTTGGTCGACTTGGTCAAATATGTAAAGATTAGGTAATTAATGACTTTTTCCATTGGGGCTGTAATTGAAAGAACATTTAAGGATATTTTTTCCTAAATGTTCAATACGTATCTTTGATTTTAACAAGTTTTGAAAAGTAAGCGATTTTTTTTAAAGAAATGCAGGTATAGCTCTTTAACTTGAAAGGTAAGGGAATACAAGACTGAGCTGTTTTATTAGCTAACCTGAGCTGAAAACTAAAGTGAGCATTTCTGATTGCCCGTTGTCAGTCGTCCGTTGTAAAAATTTTCACATTTTCGACTTTTTCTCGGGAACCACGGGGCCAATTTCAATCAAAATTTGTGCAGGAGCTCCCTTGGGTGAAGGGGAATTTAATTTTTTAAATTGAAGGACCAAGCCCCTTCCAAGGGGGGAGATAATCGAGAAAAACAAAATTAGGGTGTGGTCATTAAAACAATCTTCTTCTCAAGAACCACTGGGCCAGAAAAGCTGAAACTTATGTGGAAGCATCCCAGGGTAGTGTAGATTCTAGATTGTTCAAATCAAAACATAAAAGGGGAAGGACGGAATCCAAGTATTACATTGAAATTTATAGGAAAAATCTTTAAAAACTTCTTCTCAAGAACCACTGAGCCAGAAAAGCTGAAACTTATGTGGAGGCATCCCGGAGTAGTGTATATTCTAAACTGTACAAATGATTATCCCCTGCATAGGGCGGAGCCACAATAGGGAATCCAAGTTTTACATTTAAATAAATTAGGAAAATTCTTTAAAAGTCTTCTCAAGAACTATTGAGCCAGAAAAGCTGAAAGTTATTTGGAAGCATCCTTGTACAGTGTATATTCCAAATTGTTCAATTCACGATCCCCGGGGATAGAATGGGGCCACAATAGTTCTTACAAGGGGGGGGGGATCTGGCCCCAGGATCATTAAATAGACAAATGACAAATTTTTAATAGCCTGTTAATTGTTTATTAATCAAGTAATCAATCTCTAAATTTCAGATAAAAACACTTTTGTGAAACAATATTGAAAAATATTATAATTTTCTGTTTGACTTCTACCACATTTTTGTACAAAATTTTTGACCTTAACTTAATTTGTTTCATGATCCTGGGACCTGGTGAAGATTAGCAGGGCCAGTTACTCAGGTGAGCATTGTGGCCCATGGGTCTCTTGTTAATAAAATAGTTAATAATGTCCACAGTAGCTATTCCTTTATTGACAATTTAAGATTATTGGGTAAGTAACCGACAGGTTGAGTCAGAAATACCTTCTCTCGCACGTGATGGCTTAATTAATCTGTGTTGGGCAATATCCGTAAACAGTAGACTGAATGCTGTAGGTGAAGAGTCCACATGTGGACTTTCCTGAGCTTCTTTAGAAAGCTTTTAGCTATAGG
Organism: Saccostrea glomerata; assembly: GCA_003671525.1. Lineage (NCBI taxonomy): Eukaryota > Metazoa > Mollusca > Bivalvia > Ostreida > Ostreidae > Saccostrea > Saccostrea glomerata. Next base: position 917,004 of record PRKT01000020.1, on the reverse strand, counting down.
TTAATTTTTTTGTAAGTTTTATACAAAAAATATATTTTTATAGCGAGGCGATAATGCTTCACTCGTAGCTAAATTGAATAGATTTTATTTGGTCCATATCTTGAAGTGAAGAAGGTCTTGATAATAATTTCAATATTTTTTAAAGGATGAGATCGTTTACTACAAGAAGAGCGCATTATCTTTTAATGCAAGGCTTTGTATGGATTGTAATAATTAATCTCTTTTTCAATTTATAAGGACATATAGAAAAGACATAACATAAAGGATCGTATCCATACAAAATCATCAATAAAGTTAACGCTAATTGAATTGAAATAATTCTGTTTAATAACTCTGCATTTTATTCTTGCTCAAACCTTTGAGGTAAAGCACTGGGTTGGTGGGCGGAGAGATGGTGTTTCATTGTATTCTTTCCAAAGATTAAGAAGTTATGTTAAGTTTGTCGAGTTTGGTAAATTTCTTACTTTTCAAGTTCTCACACTTTTAGTTTTTTGTCTTTGTGACAATTATTCTGGTTTGATTTTATTTGACGTTTCTAACTCTCTGAAGTACTCACATTTTTAATTTTTTGTCTTTGTGACAATAATTCTTGTTAGATGGTATTGGACGCATTAAGTAAATCAGATTTTAATTACAAGGTAAACACCTAGCGTCCTGTGTACATGACTATGGCATCCCCTTTCGTGGTGACTTGGGAGTGATAAGAAAACTTATCAACCTAACAAGTATTTTTAGGGGATTTTATTTTGTTTTAGATCGCCCAAAACGTGTCTCTTACATCGATCACTTACATCTACCGTGTTCGTGTTGATAAAAAAAAAGAGAGTATTAAAATTAAACATGAATCCTTGAATGAAATTATTGAGAGAATTGTATTCAGAAATTTAACGACTCATTTCAAAAAGACCCTTGGCTTAGGACAAGAAAAGGGGGGAATCCTTTTTTTTCTTTTTTAATCTTTTTTTAATAATATCCACTGCAAACTAAAAATTATTTTGTTTAATGTTCGTAGATTGATTGAAACAAGATAAAGATTTATGACCATTTTATCTCTTTGTCTTAATCTCCTTCCTCATTACTTATTCATTTTATCTTTCTTTCTTTTTTATTCAACGAGAGAATTAAGAATAATTTTTAACTGATAGTGCTGCGCGCGAAACATATATTAATGGAAACAACCTGTTTAAAAGTAAATTCTTCAACGAATATTCCGCATTTGAATAAGTGTTAAGTTATAACACTTGATATTCTTTAAGAAAAGATTACTATAATGCTTTCTTTAGTAAAACGTTTAAGTCAGGACAGCAAGAAACTTCTAGAGATATGAATAAAATTATTGTTAAGCTATTGTCGTCAGAATATCAGATATTGTTTACTCAAACATTTGTTCGAAACAAATTGCATATAAAAATGAACATAAGAGTTTCATATTGCTTAGTTTAAGATATTTCTCAGTTTATTTAGAGCAGTTCATAAAGTATGATTTTGGCATATGCTATTAGTTTTTTATTGAGGCTATTTGTTTTTTATTCTAAATTCAGGGTGGAATGAAAGCCGTGCTTTTTACTGATTCCTTTCAAGTTGGGATGATGTTTGCTGGACTTATCGCAATTCTTATCCAGGGTAATGTAGAGTTGGGTGGATTTGATCAGGCATGGAAAAGAGCTGAGGAAAGTGGAAGAGTCTATTTCACAGAGTAAGTAAAATATTTATGAGGAAAGTATTCTAAAACATGGTAAGATATTGACAAACAAGTTAATGAAATACGAATGTCAACAGTCTGATTTCTACGGTCGATACAATGAACTTGTCGGCCAGTACAATCTATCATTAAATCAATGATGACTGACGTTTTTCTTTCTAAATGTTATGACATTATTCCATCACTGTTTTGTCGTCAGATTTTTCTGTTACCAGGTATCATTTTCTAAAAAAAAAAAAACAATGTATAACTTATAAAAAGGAATTGGTTACAAGTTATGAAAACTTAGACCGTAATTCCCGATCACGGCAAAGGACACAATGTGGGAGTGACCGGTAGGCAGGAGATTTTCACTTCCCCCTGGCACCTGATCCCACTTCTGATGTTTTAGGGGTCCTTGTTAGCTCTGGTTAGTTATTTCCATATATTTCACGAGAAAAACTCGTTAGAATAAGTAAGTAAGTTAGCAAGGTCTAATGCTCTATAGATGCTATAGATAGGAGTGGTGTGAATCAGATGCGAATACCCAAAACGTCCCAAGAACTTTTGGAAAATTTGAAATCACAAGAGTTTACCAAAATCAACAGCTTAAAAATTTAAGATTTAAGATTTTTCAACTTTATAGACAACCATTCCCCGCGATAAATTGAAGTCCAGGCTTTTTCATATCATTGACAGCTGCTTTTTCAATAAAACTGGAACTCGTTAATTAACTGGTCATTGTTCATTTGCAAATTTTTTTTGTTAAAACATTCGGATCGCACACACAAGTACTCTGAAGTTGACATTAAAAAGATGCTTGAGTTTCTGATTGACAATATCTATGTGGTTTTTGGAGACCAGACTTCCAACAATATATTTGAAATCCTTTGGGTACCGATTGCGATCTGTTTTTAGTAGATCTATTTTTGTATTCAACTCGACATTAAGATATATCCACGATATATTGTCAATTAACAGTGGTAATTTCCATTCCTATGTCCATATATCCCGGTGAGCTTGAGATAAAAAATACCACAGAGTCTGACATTTCTGTTTCATACTTGGATATTTTACTTGAAAAAGACATTAATGGTAATCTAACAACCAAGCTCTATCATAAACATGATGAATTTAACTTTTCTTTCGTCAACTTTCCTTACTTATGCAGCAATATACCCTCATCACCTGCATATGCTGCATACGGAGTTTATATCTCTCAGTTGATTCAATAGGCAACAACATGTTCTACCCATGAACAATTTCTTAAACGAGGTAAATTAATAACAAACAAGTAAATGAAACTAAAATATCAGCAGTCTCGTTTAAAGTCAAACTTCGTAAGTTCTGTTGTCGATACAATGACCTTGTCAGCAAATACAATTTATCATTGAGTCAAATGCCGACTGACGTTTTTTCATACTAAATGTTAGTCCATTATTTACACACGGATTTTTCCGTTATTTCCCGATCATGACAATAAGCACACGGCGGGTCTGACCGGTCAGCAGGGGATGCTCACTCATACATGGCACCTGATCCCACCTCTAATGTTTTAGAGGTCCGTGTTTGCTCTGTTTCTTATTTGTATTGTTTTATGGACTTTGATATTGAATACTGTTTGTTATCTCCACATCCTTCATGCTATAATACATAAAAAATCAAACATTTTAGTATTTTCACTGGCCAGTTTTAAGGATAATTTAGATAACGTTTTTGCATTTTGGAAAGATTTTCGTTTTGTCTACACTTAAATTTGTCTCCACATACTAGTGAAACCAATTATGGTCTCAAAATTATAACAGCCTTCAAATAAAATATTTTCTCATAATATTATTTTTAGTTATGATTGTGGAAAGTACAAATAAATTATCCCATGATATAAATATAATACAGATTTAAGTTAACTGTAGAATATATTTTTCAATAACGTATATGCATTTGATGATATTTTTAAACGATTAAAAAAAAATATTTGTAACAAAACCCATGATATTGGTTTTTAACCAAATACTAATAATTGAATGTTGTTTTTTTATATGTGCAGCTTTAGCCCAGATCCTAAGGTGAGGCACAGTGTTTGGTCGCTTGTGATTGGCGGAGCGTTTACCTGGGTGGCTATTTACGGGGTCAATCAGGCACAGGTGCAGCGTTATTGTACCTGCCCGTCACTCAGAAAGGCTCAGTTGTGAGTACATTTCTGTTTATCTTGAATACTTTGATGTGAAATTTATATACCCTGATCTTTCTTGATTTAAACATAATGATTCAATTTCTTTACCATAACCACATGTATATTTAATTCAGAAGATTCAAAAATCGTTTCGTAACAAGAAATGATGAAAGTTGCCATAGGGCTATATTGTTGTCGTTCCACTTTGTTGAGATCTTTTCTATCAATTTCAGAGCCATCTGGTTGAACTTTCCTGGCTTGTGTCTGATCCTGTATCTTAGTTGTCTGATTGGAATGGTCGTGTACGCCTTCTACAGTAACTGTGATCCCTTTACATTCAACCTCGTGAAAACATCAGATCAGGTAAGCTTTCACTAAAAATGACACAAATATAACAGTTAATTTCAATTTCTTATACTTAACTGTAAAAAAAACCAAAAATAAATATACAGATATATACAGATACAGAAAACCCACAGATAAAACAGTAATTTGTGTTATACTTTACACCAAAAAAATTGTAGTCCAATAAACTACAAGCACTATTTTAAGACCGATGAATCTAAATAAGTATGCAGCTGAAAATTTAAAAGTTAACCACAATGAGTGATTGGTTTTTTTTGGAATCCATATTAGAATTATCGTTTATTTAAAGCATTTTGCGCTATAATTGCACAGTGCCATTTTGAGGCATGAAATATATGAAGATAATGAACAGTATTCACGCTTAAAAATCAATTAAACAATACAAAATAGGAGCAGAGCAAACACGGACCTCCAAAACATCAATGGAGGGATCAGGTATCATGGATAAGTTAGGATCCCCTGCCGATCTGCCACACCCGCCGTGTGCCTCTTGTCATGATCGGAAAATAACATAGAAATCCGTCAACAATTCAGCGTGTTTATAATGGCTTAACAGTTAGCATGAAAAATGTCAAGCAGCATACATCTCATCTTTAATTTCATTAATTTTTCAGGTGGTTAATTCTAAATACTAAGTATTATGCAAAGTAAGAAAATTGATCTATTCAAAGAATTAACATTCTATGAAACTATTAAAATAAGAATAAATAATCATTAATTCTGTTGAATTTTGTATTTTCAATTCTAGCTTCTCCCCCTTTTTGTGATGGATGTGCTGGGGTATTTAAAGGGATTCCCAGGACTTTTTGTAGCTTGTTTGTTTAGCGGAGCATTAAGGTTTGTTGTACATTTTTGTGTTTTCTTTTTGCACTTTAACGGTTCAATTGCTGGTTAAAAAATACAGAAACCTACAGAAAATAGCATTACTATGTAACTGCCCGGCATTATTGTTCAAACTGCAACGAAAAGATTCAATTGAGAAATCATTGCGATCCCTCATTCTTCCATGACGTTGTTTAGAATAAAACCGTGATGAGATATAAAAATGAAATATAGATAGATGAGATTCATAAATAATTGTCCACGTTTTTCTTATACATGCTATATTTAATGATGACAGCTTTGCCTTTTTAGCACTATATCTTCAGGATTAAGTGCCCTAGCCGCTGTGGTCTTGGAAGACGTTATAAAGGCATATTTCTTCAAAAATCTCTCTGAAAATGCTGCGACAAATACATCAAAGGTGCTTGGTGAGTAACATCGAATTCTAATGTTCTTAGAATAAGCTAAAACATTTACTGAAAAAAACCTCACTGATACGTAAATAAGTACTCAAGAACCTGTCAGATCATTTTATTCATTATAAGGATTCGCCTCGCATAATTTAAAAAATAAAAACCTTCATTTGTTGCTGTTTCCCATTAGTTCCTGTGTACATTCCAGGATGTATAACTTAGACGAGCTCACTTTTGATCTCAGTCTCACTTTCCACTATTAATTCCTTTGGAAAAAGTGAGACTGAGATCAAAAGGGAGCTAGTCTAAGTTTTATGGCCCCCAGGCCTGTAGCTCGAATTACACAGTTTAAAAAGAATGATTTCATTTTGCAGCTTTTGTGTTTGGGATTATATGTCTGGGCCTCACTTACGTAGCTTCCCTTCTTGGAGGCGTCCTGCAGGTAAGATATTTATCCAACAAACAGTTGTGAATTCGATTCACCATGTAAATTATTATCGTAGAGGAAATAAATTTTTGTTATTTTTCTCGAATCTTATGGTATCAAGAAAATGATATTTTTAAAAAAAAATTATAAGTATTTCTTCTTTAATGGAAAAAAAGACTCGTGTTGTCAGATGAATCTAGTTCAGGTGTAACCTGAGGAATGTTGAGTGAAATACGAGTATGTGGAGATAAAAAAAAACAGTGCTCTAGCTCAAAGGTCCATTAAAGATTAAAAAATATGAACGGAGCAAACATGGACTTCCAAAACATCAGACGTGGGAGTGGTTGTCTGAGAAGATGTAATGCATATTTTGTAATTTTGATCCAAATGACGTTTAACTACTCACAAAATTCATGACGTTATTAATGAGAAACTTCAGACGATAGATACACTAAGCAACAGCATATTTGAAAAGAGATGTAAATCAAATGTTGATGTGTAAAATACATGTGCCCCGATGATTCCGAGAACTATATAAAAAGTATATAAAACCTCAATTTTTTCAAGTTACTAACATAAAATTATTTGAAAAGGGTAAACTAACGAAATCGATCTGATAAACTACAAACAAAAAATCTGTGACATAGACACGGATCCCAGATCAGGTGCCTCGAAGAAATAAACATTCCTTGGCCAGTCACACCTGCCATGAGTCCTATACATTGGACAGGTGGACACATCATTTCATAGTCACATTTAGAAGAAAAGACCTTTCAAAAGTATTGTTTAAAGTCATCATTCGAGAGTTATATGGTCGATACAATGACCTTTTGAACTAATACAATTAATTATCAGGTTAAATTCTGTTCGTCGTTTTTTCAAACTTATTGATAAGCAATATTTACATTCGAAGTTCTCGACAGATTCCCGATCATGACAAGGAGCACAGGGCGAGTGTGGCTGACCGACAGGGGATGTTAACTCCTCAATGGCACTTAATCCCAACTCTTATGTTAAGAGGTCTGTATTTGCTCTGCTCCTTATTTGTATACAGACATGTTCGCCACATATGATCCACATATGATCCTCATATGAAAGGCAATGCATATGTGGATCATATGTGACTAAATTGCCTAGTATTGTTTGGATGGATTTTTGAGTCTGAGTATTATTCGTTATCTCCATATATTTTATTTGGAATCAAGTCAATCAAAATATAACTGAATGAAAAGATAAGTGCCTAGGAGGGTTATGCTTCCTTATTCCACCATTGTCAAGTTGTCATGACAAACCGAAATTCATGATTACGCCACTTTCTCAATACCTAGTGATTGCACTAAAATTTATGAAGAATAACTTTAATAAAAAGGTCCTATGGTTGGTATAGAATATATCCGTCAAAATAAAAACACATGATAGTATGTATGATGCAGCATATTCCAGTATTTTGTATAGAAAAAAGCAAAAAATGAATAGTTAATATAATAATGGGAATAGAAAATAAAGAAAAGCTCAATAATTAAAATGTATTAGTTTCTGCTCAATATCAACAAAACCTAGCTATAGATAATAATCTATGAAATATGGCTATAGCGAACAGTAATTTAGCTGGAAATTCCAATTGAAAAAATAAATTCGGAACGGAGCTAACACAAACATCTAAAAACAGAGGTGGGATCAGGTGCCGTGGATAAGTGAGCAACTCCTCTCGACCGGTCACACCCATTGTGTTTATTTTGTCATGACAAACCGAAATTCATGATTACGCCAACTACCCAATACCTAGTGATTGCGTTAAATAAAAAAAACCACACATACCATAGATTATGTTTGCTTTAAAAGTTCGTTAATTATGCAATAATAAGTGAACTTCCATTCAATCTTGCTTTAGGCTGCATTGTCTTTGTTTGGGATGATCGGAGGTCCTCTTCTGGGACTCTTCATCCTGGGAATGATGTTTCCGTGGTCAAATAAATGGGTGAGTAAAAATTTAATTATTGTTCATATTATGATGAGAAAAAGCATGCAACACCCACTGGAAAAATTATTTTATTCACGTTTTCTGAAAATATTCTAAACAAATATTTGTTGTATATGCAAAATTAAAATATTTTCCAAGACGTTTGTTTAATTGTAAATGTATATCAGAGATGTTGGCTTTTAGTGGACTGTTTCTTTAGTCTTTTTTTATATTCTGGATTAACTTTGACTGTAAACACTTTGGATCTATATTTATAGTTTTGGCAAATACGAGGGGCGTTCAATAAATAATGTCATTGGGGCTCAGAAAGAAGCAAACAACACATTTTTTCAAGTTCAGATTTGGTGTTGTACGAGGGACGTTCAATAATAATGTCATTGGGCTCAGAAAGAAGCAAACGACGCTTTTTAATGATTTAGTCTTCATGATTTTACTTATTTACCTATTTTAATTCAAACACATGGCGTAACATATTTTATCCAATTTCTGATTGTTTTTAGAACTCATTTTTGGGTATGACCCTTAGTATACTGGAAAATGGCAGATACAATGATTTTCTGGACTTGTTTTTTTCCTTCTGGAAGGTGTTTTATTCAAGTTTGGAAATAGAAACAAGTCAAAAGGTGAAACATCTGGCAAATATTATTAATGTGAAAAAACATAAACTTTCTGTTTACCCCGTAAACCCCTTTACTCTATAGGGCATGCGGGTTTAAACGCTGTCATGAAGAAATTCAATGTAGTTGATTCCTGATTCTGGGTCCTTTCTCTGATAAACCTTTCGATTTCTTTGCAAAAAAAAAACTGCTTTCTAGACACCTCCAGATATTAATCTGTCCCCCCGAATACGAATTTGAACAATAATACTACTAATATTTAAGAAAATTGCATATAAATCTGTTTTTGTGCTCTTGCATACCTTTGCTCTTGACATACCTTCGCCGTTTTTATCAAGTACATCTTATGGTAAATTTTGTTTTACTGGTTTTAAGCAATAGTTTCATGTTCCAATATCTGTTTGAATATAAAACAAACGTGGATTACTACAATTACTGATATTTTAAAATAATTGTTAAGACGTTTGTACACGCTGTCGTTTTCACTCATTTTTCAAAATACAGGGTGACCTTAGAATATCAAGCTTAATTACTGTCAAACGTTTTTTTAAAAACAGTGTAAACTACTCCCGATATGATGTCTATCAAATTTGCTATGTGTCTTAAAGTCAACCATACAACATCAAATATTATTTGTTGAAATTTGGCAAACAGTACATAAGTTGTTATAATTTTTGTTGGCAAGGAGGGTACCCATTTTTGATGCCCATTATAAAACTTTTTATCTTTGAAATCCACCTGCTAATTTGTCTATAAAACAGGCATCGGTTGCCGTAAATGTCACATATTTCAGTGAATATTTCTTTGGGATTTTTAACAAGTTTTACAGCAGCTTTAATGTAGCTTTTATTTTCACTCTAGTTTACTGATTCTTTACCATTCATTTATAATGCAGTGTCTCGAATAGCCCTTGTTTCCCAGCTTCTCACGATAAAACTATGTGATGAAAAGTGGTCACATAAACTGTTATAAATTCATTAAAGATTCAATATTGAGAGAAAGTCAAGCTTTATGTCATATGACTACTATGTTGTATGTCATCCAGCTAATGACATTATTTATTGAACACCCCTCGTATGTTCTTGACAGAGTACGTCTTATTTCTCTATAACTAGAATACCAAACGAGTTTTTCTTATAATTATGTCAAATTTGTGTGTATTTGATTGATTTATCTTATGATATTAGGGAGCCTATTGTGGACTGTTTCTTGGTCTGATTTTTATGTTTTGGATTGGAGTGGGAGCTCAGATTTATAAACCCTACAACCCAAAAGCACCAACAGGCATAAGTGGTTGTAACTGGAACCTTACCACAACACTCTCACCGGCTACCGTGTCGTTATTAAACAAAACCCTCAGCGACGCGGCTACAACGACGTCCTCCTACTTCAACACCACAAAGCTCATTTCCCCGGTGGAAGAGGAAGAGTATGCATCACTGACAAAGACTTACTGATTCTCTGACTGAGGTGTACTCACTCACTGTCTGAGGAGTACTCATTACCTCACTGAATAGTGCTCAGTTACTGACGAGTACTCACACACTGACTTAGTACTACATATGAAATGAATGGGTGGTCATCACTGACCGACAAGTACTCACACACCGACTGGGTAGTACCTACTCACTGACTTACTGTCAATCTTAAACTTTATACTGCTTAAAGCAGCGTCATCAGATGAGAAGAATTTTATCTGTTTCAAATAATCCTAATCATAATTTTGTTTTCAAATTCTGTAAATTTTGTGCTTTACAGCAGATCATAACCAAAACAAAAGGAAAATTTAAATCACATTTTTCCTAAACATTCTTTCATTCTTACCTTATCATTTTGCCGTAACTATTTGATTTTTTTTTGTTTCAGGAATATATTCGCTCCACTGTACGCCCTGTCGTACTTGTGGTACAGCGCCACAGCTGTTCTGTTTGTAGTAGTGGTCGGTCTTCTTGTCAGTTTAGTGACGGGTAGGTTTTAAAGTTATATGAAAAAAATATCAAATATTGAGAAAAAAATTATATTGAATAAGAAAGAATGATATTTACTTTAACATTTACTCGATCATCTTTTAATAATCAGTAAACATAAATGTATCAATTGAAAATGTTGAATAACTGGCATATTGAACACATTATTCATATGATTATAAAAAATGGTTAGCGTTCAAAAAGTAATCAAAGTGTCTTAAATTAATCAGTTTTTTTTTCAAGTCTGATATTTTTATATTTGTAATTTTTTATATTTCAAGGCCCAGAAGATCCTAAAAAGTTGGATCCCAAGTTGATCTGCCCGTTATTTGACATTCTGTTCCCGTACCTACCAGAGAAGATCCGAAAGCCAATGAGGTTCGGGGTCAGGTTTGACGAGGTCAGTTGAGTCCAAGACTTATTTTATTGTCATGCTTAGATATTCGTTATTAATCTGGAATTAAAGTTATAAGGCATAAGATGAATATAAAGCAGAAAGATAGAGTATATTTCCGATCAAATAACAGAAGTGCACATCAGCTGGTATACATTAGTGAAGGTTTTGAAAATCCAAAGTGATACAATGAATTATTCTATATGTACTTTTCTTCAATTCATTTTACTTACCATACGAAAATCGCTACATTCAAATGCAAGTGTGAACTTCTTTTTTGAAAATCTGATTTCAATTTACAGATTGACAAAGAATCAAAGGAAGGCGGGGTGTTTGGTGACTTGAATACAGATATTCTGAATCTTGAAATGGAAGTTAATTCTAAAGAAAAAGAAAAGGAAATCCATAAAAACGGGCTTGTTCAAATAGAGAACGGGAAAACTCCAACAGAAAATGGTTGTCAAAACGGTGGATATGTCGATAATGAAAATAAACTCCTGACACGGCTGTGATAATCCAAACATTTTTTTAATTAATGTCAGAACACAGTTTATACATAATTAAATTTACACCGATTGTTGATTTAGATGCCAATATTAACCTCTCGTTGGACAATTTTCTTATACTTGTACATTATATTGTCTTTTTCTTCTCACATGTCTATCCTATGATTGAACATGATTTCATCAATTTTTTTTCCAGACTTTCAAATTCATTTGCTACAGAGTGTGCAGGAAAGTTACTCAAGTTGATAACTTTTCTTTTGTATGCTGTATCATATACCAATATTCCCTTCATACGGAATTTATGTCCCTTAGTTGACACGATACGCAATAGCATGCACTACGTACATATATGAACAATTTCTAGAAAAAAATGCAAACTATCGTTAAACAGGTTTGTGAAAAAATAGATTTATAAATATATGTATATAATATGTACCAGGGGAATGTTAGATTATGAGATGTATGTTAAAATCTCGTGTTAAGCGATTTTGGACAAAATTAAAAATCAGCTATTCTTCTGTATTCAGTAAATCAGAAGTGACCAAAGAATTCCACAGATTAAATGGTCAGTATGTACTGGTACCTGCTGAGAAAGCAGGATTGTCTTTGTTTGTCAGGCTCATTATAATTTTTATTTTAGAGGAACTGGGATTTAATTCTACTATTGGTAATCCAACAGAGCTCCCTTTATAAGAATTAAATTTGAGTTACCGTACCTATAAAATTGCTTACAAACAAAGATACATAGCGGGTTCCAGGAAATGTTCTACCAAACCTTTTTCTTTACTCCTCTCGAAAATATTATCAATAGTAAAGGATAAACTTTAAGAATACTGTGTATAAATATATTTGAGAAGTGGTGTAAATCAGATATGGATACTCAAAAATTCCAAGGAACTTTTGGAAAATTTGAAATCACAAGACTTTTAACAAAATCAAGAGATTAAAAACTTTCGACTTCTCAACTTAATACATAACCATTCTCGGCGATAAATTAAAGTCCAGGCTTTTTGATATCATTGACAGCTGTTCTTTTAATAAAAAGGAACTCGAAAATCTTTTTTTTACCTTGCCATCGGTCATTTGAAAAATTATTTCATGAAAAAACAATTTGATTGTCCACACAAGTACTCTGAAATTGATTTCAAAAAGATGCTTGAGTTTCTGATTGATTATATATATGTGGTTTTTGGAGACCAGATCTTCCAACAATCTATTGAAATTCTCTATGGGTACCAATTACGTCCCGTTTTAGCAGACTTATTATAGTATTCATATGAAACAGAATTTCTCAAAAATCTTATAGATGAAAAGAAAAAAATTCCTGTGGCCTTCAAGTCGACATTTAGATATTTAGAGGACGTATTGCTAATTTACAATTATGTCGATTCGATATATCCCCAGTGAGCTTGAAATAAAAGATAACACAGAGTCTGACAAATCTGTTTTATATTTTGATATTTTACTTGAAAAATATGTTAATAGTTATCTGGCAACCAAGTTTTAGGTTAAACGTGATGACTTTAACTTTTCAATCCTTGATTTCCCATAAATATGCAGCAATCTACCTTTATCACCTGCACACTAGGTTTATGTCTCTCAGTTGATTCGATGCTCAAGAGCATGCTCAACGTATGTTGAATATCTAAAACGAGATAAATTATTGACAAACAAGTCGATGAAACAAGAATATCAGCAGTCTCGATTAAATCATATTTTCGTAAGTTCTATGGTCGATACAATGCCCTTGTCAGAAAATACACTTTATCATTGAGTCAAATGCTGACTGACGTTATTCACACTACATGTAATTGTTAAGCCATTATTTACACACTGAACTGACAAAGGATTTTTTCCATTATTTCCCGATGAGTAGGAGCACACGGCGGGTGTAACCGGTCGTCAGAGGATGATCACTCCTACTTGGCATCTGATCCCCCCTCTGATGTTTCAGAGGTCTGTGTTTGCTCTGCTCAAATTTTGTATTGTTTTTGGACCTGAATATTGTTCGTTATCTCCATATACTAGTATTTCCTTGTAACCAAAAATGATAGACGACCAATAAAAAGCTTAAGGATGACGTTTACTCAGGTTTCAGAAATCAGAGAGAATATTTTATAAAGTATATGTTAAATCAAAAATTGTTCTAAATGGATAAAATAATTAAGTTTTATCTCAATATCAATTTAAAAATTTAATATTTTATTATTTGAAGAAAATATACAGGAACAAAAGTCAATGTATGGTACTGCAAAGGAAATTCGGACTAAATTTTTCCTTTTTTGTCAAAATTTTTATTTCTTGCAATATTAATCACAAAGTAAAGGTTACATCTATTTTAAGACATCATTTTGCAAATATCATATGCGTTAAAGCTCATAAATTATTTCAGTTACTGGAATGCAATGAAATAAAGAAATTCAAAAATATGTACAAAAACCATTCCAGACAACATATCTCAATAATTTGATCATTGACCCAATATAATAATAATACCAAGAGAAATAGGGTGACGAAAGTAACCTGGGGCTATAAATAATATAGAGATCTTATCAGTCAGATTTTTGTTATATTCGATTAAAAATGGGGAAAAAAATATAAATATGACAGAGGAAATTCGGACTGTCATAGCTATCATGTTTATGGTCCAAACTCTAATAATTTCTTTATATGAAGCAACGCTGTTCCATTGCTAAAATATTTCATTATTTAAAGAGTTTTGTTGCTTGTAATATTTTTGTGAGTGAAGAAAAAAAATGGTCATAATGAAAAATTGAGGTATTTCCCGAGAAATACTCAGGGGCTACTAGCATGAAAACGAGGTCATTGACCTAGTTATTTGAAATTGAAATTTAACACAAGAATCATAGGTGTACAATGTGCAATAGGTGGTTTTTCGTTTTTCGTTCTCATCAGTGGAATTTTTAGTCATCTGAGTTAAAGGTATACCTTAAACATTAATTAACTTTTGATAATTACCCTATTCTTAGCCTGATAGACTTAAGATTTCAGATTCTATATGTTTTCTGAAAGATAATTAATGTTGTTAGGTAATAAGTAAAAAAAGAGAAAATCGCATATCTTTTGAAATAGGGGATGGTGTATTCCAATGAGGCAAAAAAATGTATTGAAATACGGTACTTTATTCATAAATCAAATCAATTTTTCATAGGTTATAACTTTCATTACAAAGATAATAATATCAATTTAAGATAATTAATTTTTAAATTGAGATATAGTCATTGACTCCCTTACAAGTAAGTGAATCAGGTTGTAAAATTTGTATTAACCTCCACCTAGTAAATTCAAAAACGACAACAATACAACGGTTTTTAAATCTTTATTTTATTTATTTATTCATTTGTGGAGAAGCAACACAGAAACAAACTATCATTTCTTTGTTGAATGCACAATGACATCAGAACATACATTTCATATATTTACATTTGCAAATGTTTTCCTTTATATAACACTACTGAAAGCAAGCGTTTTTATAACTGTATAAATACAGGTACGGGGTCAAGAGGTCATAGATGTGCGGATGGATAAACGTTCGACGTAATTTCTCAGTGACGTCATAAAGGGTTCAGCGGAGTACATACATGCCGTTGGGTTTGAAAAATAATGAATTTCACACGTTAAAAGTCACAATCAGGCAAATTTAAAGTATGAATAAGTCACAAATGTAAATACAAGTAATAAGGTATCATTTTTTGAGTTTTATTGGGATGTTAAACGGGTTGGCACATGATCAAATCTTCCATAAAGCCCTTCGGGCTTTATTAGATTCGATCACGTGACCAACCCGTTTTACATCCCAATAAAACTCAAAAAATGATACCTTATTTCTTAAATAAATTGTCTGTTGACATTTTTCTTTAGGCAAAGAGAAATAACTCATATTCATTGTTATGCAGAGACCCATTCAACGCTTTGCATTTTCATCGCGTTGCAGAAAATATATATGAGAGGTTAGACGCAGAAGGATAAAACGCAGGTTAAACCGGATGCAACAGGCTTATATCATGTCACGCATGCGCGAGAATGTAAGAGAGGATTTTATTTTCTTTTTTATTAAAAGTTTTTTTTGTAATACTAGTAAGCCTTATTCAGGATCTTTTTTAAAATCAGATTAAACATTTAAACTTTTTTAAAAAGTACACAATATACAAAATATTTCATATGCCTGCATGTTTTTTAAACTAGATAAATATATGAAAATATAAGTAAATAGGGCTAGATAGGAAAGAAAATACACAGTAGAAATATCCTCTGGTAGATAAGTTAATGAATATGATCGGGTAAAAAGAGAATTGTAGATATCCTTGTTTGATCAGCTTTTTGTAAGTACAACAAATTGTCCATACAAAGAACTTGGTCTCGATTATCAAATCAACTGGGAATCATAAACCCCATATGCAGGCAATAATGGTATATTGGACGAATATAGAGTGAAACTATTGTACTTTTTTGGTCTTTGATATCTATATCTCCCTTTTAATATCATGAGAATGATAACTTTTAAAATTTCGTTTAAATAAAATGATTGCAATAGTTTTGATAATCTATTTCAGATGAATTCCCTGTTAGTTTCTTTATATAACCAAAAGTCGTCCTCCCTCCTGCAACTTATTTATTGGATTAAACGCCTAATTTATTAATTTTGCATTAACGTTTTCAATGGCGTTGAACATTAATACTTTTAAAAATATATGTACATATTACATATACAAATTTATATGCAAGCATATATAGATCCAATGTCTCTGCACTTAGACACATTGGAAAATATATTTTAAAATATTTACGCCCGTTGTCATGGGGAGTCCATAGAAAATTAAAAAAAATATCATTAGATTAAGATTGAAGGTACCGGTATATTCTGTACGAACTGTCAAGGTAATCGAAGATATAGATGCAAAAAAGTACATATAGCGAATGTCTTTTTTCAACAGTTATTTATGTTTTTCTATAAAAAGGAGGATTAAAAAGTATTTTTTTTTAAAGAAAAGATACATGAATTTAGCCAAAAGCATTTTTCTACAGTTCGAATATACCAAAGGGAACGTTGTTATAATGTATCAAAATTTAACTGTAATAATTTTTGTCGCAATTTGTTTATGGAAATGTGTTTTGGGGATAGATTGACTACATTCTCAACCATTCCCCATTATAAATTAAATTCCAGGCTTTTTGATGTCATTTCCACTTTAAAAAATAAAAATAAAAATGGAACTCGTAAATTTACTTAACTTATCAATGGTCATTTTTGCAAAATTATTGCATGAAAAAACATTCTAATTGTCCACACACGTACTCTGAAGTTGATGCCAGAGTTTCTGATCGATAATTCTCTTTGCGGTTTTTTGATACCAGATCTTCCAACAATATATTGAAATTCCCATGGGTACCAATTGCGTCCCGTGAATATCAGACCTATTATAGTATTCATATGAAGCAGAATTTGTCGAAAATCTTTTACATGAAAAGAAAAAAAATCTAAAAACTCGACATTAAGATATATCGACAACGTTTTGTCAATTTACAATGATAATTTCCATTCTTATATCAATACGATTAATCCCAACGAGCTTGAAATAAAAGACACCACAGAATCTGACACATCCCTTTTATAATTAAATATTTCACTTGAAAAGACGTAACTTAATGGCAATTTCACAACCAAGCTCTATGATTAACGTGATGACTTTAACTTTTCTATCGTCAACTTCCCTTACTCATGCAGCAATATAACTTCATCACCTGCATACGGAGTTTGCATATTTCAATTGATTAGATATAGAAGAGAATGCTCTACGTATGAACAATTTTTAAAGAGAGGTAAATTATTGACAAACAAGTTGATGAAACAAGAATTTCAGAATTCTCGTTTAAAGCCATCATTTTGTAGGTTCTCTGGTCTATACAATGTCCTTGTCAGAAAATACAATTTATCATTGAGTCAAATGCTGACTGACGTTTTTCACACTTATTGTTAGTCCATTATTTACAAACTGAATTGATTTTTTCCGTTATTTTCCGACCGGGACAAGGAGCATACGGTGGATGTGAACGGTCTGAAGGAATGCTCACCTCTCCATGGCACCTGATCCCACCTCTGATGTTTTTGGAGGTCCGTGTTTGCTCTGCTCCTATTTTGTATTGTTTTATGGACTTTTGATCTGGAAAAATGTTCGTTATCTTCGTATGTGTCATCGACGACGTATTATCAATTTACAATAGTTATTTCCATTCTTATGTCGATATCCCAGTGAGCTTGAAGTAAAAGATACCACAGAGTCTGACACATCTGTTTCATATTTTGATATTTAACTTGAAAAGACGTAATCTGACAACCAAGCTTCAGATTAAACCTGATGTCTTTAAGTTTTCAATCCAATAATTCCAGTTTTAAATAAATGAACTAAATTCATTGCAATATATGGTTTTCAGCAATTTGATTAATTATTTCATCTCTGTCAAATTCATGCATATTATCATAAAATACCTTATGATTGGAGATTGGAACCAAACTTTGTCAAAGGTTTAACGATTGCTGATTTTTAAAACATTTAATACATATAAAATCAAAAGTTACAAACGTTGGGTAATATATGAGCAACATAACATAAAGAGTAAAATACTTTCTTTGTATAAAAATTTTGGGAACTAATGTTACAGCGTTGCAGAAAAAATGTGTTCCCCTTGTAAGAAGTGTATTTTCTTTTTGAAATTACCTGCAATGTTTATTACCATACTAACAAATAAAATGATACCTTTAAATGTAATAACTTAAACTAAGTATTCATAACTGATATGTAAGTGTTAAATAATGTTTGTTTGATATTTGTTCAAAATCTAAAAAAAAAAAAAAAAAAAAAACATGAAAAGATTAAAGTTTAAAAGTAAGAAGAGCCGATGGTCAAGAAATCCGTAGAGGTCTGTCGTGCAGTATTTACTGATTGATAAACCGCAATGGTTTCTTAAGAAATAATCAGTGGATGTAGATTTTGTAAGCTCTGGGCCAATTTTTTGTCTGGATCATATATAGGGACTTCTCGTTTGATCTAATATGTTGCTCTTATTTCAGTAAGGTAAGAAAATTTCTTCAAAACATCTGCAAATTAATTTTTGAAAATGATTTTAAACAACAATTAATTGATAACCCATGCTAAATATGCGTCAATCATTTTGAAGAGGTTTATAAAATGTGTTGCATGATACTTTACATGGGGTTAAGACAGCCCTTAAATTATAATTATGCTTTTAATATTGTATCCAGACAAATTTGGACTTTTACTCTGAAAAGTCGTATTAATATTATTCTAAACCCAGATTAATAGATTGTCATTTGGCCGAACTACTGACAAATGTCTACAATCAAAACGATAACTACTTTTCTTAATATATTCATGTTCGTCTACATTTTGTTTTTATTCTAGAAAGTACTAGTACTTCCTTCTATATTTTGAACAAATACACTGAATGAAAAGCTCATTTATTACATACCTCAATTAAATAGCATATAAAATTAAATAAGAATTGCACAATACATGATTCACAAACAAACACCAAAAATAAACAAAAATATTCATACATTAAAATAAGTGCATTGTTAGACGTCCTTTTATAATCAATCTTTATGTGTAGTGATTAAATTAAAAAAAATTGTCACAATGTGGCAAAAAATTCCAATCTAAAAGATAGAAACAATTAACAGAAAAATATTTTCCACTTTTAAACAACTAAATTAATTATCATCAGTAAATGAAGGATTGTAGAAGTTAAAAACCTTATCCTTTCTAGATTACGAGGGTTTTCCTTAATTAAAGGATGCAGACAACGGCTTTATCATCTTTGGGGACTGAGATAAAACTATACTTTTCAATCGTAAACATGGGCTTTACAGGTTGTGATTACTCTTCCAAAGCATCAGGTGAGATCTGCTCCCCCTATGCATTAGGTGTTGCCTTTTCCTCCTGAGCATCTGTGGATCCTTACTCCCTCTAGACATCTGCTGCTTGTTATTGTTGCAGAGATTGATATGATGTGAAGATAGGAATCTTTATTTTTACTATCTTTACAAAAAGTACATTGATGTTAATGCTGCTATTATATCTAGGCCATTTCTATATCTTTTCAAGTGACGTTTTATTCATGAATTATGCCGTGTACTATAATTTGAGTTAAATGTTTATGCACTATCAAAGCGTACCTAAAATGGGGAATCCCCGAAAATTGTTGGATGACAACAGAACTTAAAGAAGATTATTTGAACTTGATGTAATTCTTCCAACTGATATTTACTTTTGTTTAACTCTTCTGCTATCTTAAGAATAGAGTGTGACAAATTTCAAAAGATATTCTCGTATGTCGGCTGCTTTACCCTTGACAGTCTCTGAGAAACTTATGCAGTTGCACAGATAACCATTCTGATATCTATTTAAAATTCTCGAAAACTTTGAGTCATAAACCCCCTGTGGAGGAATCATGATCTTTACAGGAAAAAATGTTTTGAGGATGTGTCAATACATGCAATATTAAAAGATAGCTAGATTTATTCACGGGAAATATGTATGCGTTTATAAAAATTTTGTATATTAAATATACTTTATAAATACTAAGAGAAAGTGATATACCATTATTTTTACAAATTATATTACTGAAAATTTCTCATGCCTTATCATAGATGTATATTATAGAATATCTTAATATTAACATATATTTATTTTACATTTGGAATTTCTCATGAAAAATTATTTGGAAAAACATCAAAATTACTGATAAACAGTTCGAATAAAGAACACAGTCTTTCTCATATAGTGATTCCTAAATGCTTTAAATAATTCTTTTTTGGTACCTATAAACTTTATATTTAAGCTTGACTTTTGCAGTTTCAGCATATAGATTTACCTAACCCTTTGGCAATGATATACTTAAACAAAAAAAAGAACTTCATTGTGTATATGTTTAATTTTTTATGTCATTGGCGTGACTAAGTTTTTTTTTCAATTGAAATTTTGTGAATAAAGGGATTACAAAACACATGTCAATTTAAATATCTTTTTATCTGTAAGTCTTGTTCTCATATTTCACTGGGCCCATTTAATTTATCTAGATCCTTGGAACTTCTAACGGTATTTCTATTTTCTCTTCTGATCTTATAGGTTGACAAAATTTCATTAAGGTAAGAATATTCCTGTAAAAATTAAATTTTTTTTCCAAACCTCAATTATTTTTTTAACTAAGCTAAATAGATATCAATCGCTAACCAGTTTATAAAATGAGCTGCATAATTATTTAAATGGGTTTTAAACTGATCTGAAATAATGATAAGATTTTAGAAAAATATGACATGAAAGAAAAAAAAGGTTTATTTTTTGCTCATTTCTCATTACTCGGAAAATTCGCCAATAACATGTATATTATTTGGGGCCATATTGAAAGTTTACAAGTTAACTTTGGGGCAGGTTTAATTATTGGGTGTTTGGTTTTGACAGGAAATACTAATGCATCAAAATTTCAGTTAAGAATTACAAAGAATTTTTGATCATTTTTTTTTATTTGAGTTATAATTATTTTTAAAACAGATTTTAATATACTTTACAAAGAATATTTTTCATATTCTTCTTTGTTTCGTTTTTAATAAGACCTTCAAGCTATTAATATTATATATATTACTATTAAATAAGCTGAAGAAACAAAAACATTTTAAAACAGTCTCGTTTAAGGTAACTATTTCGCAAGTTTTATGGTCGACACAATGACATTGTCTTTAAAATCAATTTGTCATTATGTCGAATGTTAAATGAGGTTTGTTTTGTTTTTTTGTTTTTTTTACAATTGTTAGATAATTATTTACACACTGAATTTTTCCTTTCTTCCCAATCATAACACGGAGCACTCTGTTATTGTGACCGATCGAAAGGGAATGCATTCTCCTCCATTCCACCTGACCCTTCTTCTTACGTTTATCATACTTATTGTTGGTCCATTATTTACACACCCGGTAGGGAATGATCACTCCTTTATGGCAACTGATCTCACGTCTGATATTTTGGAAGTCCGTGTTTTCTCTGGTCCTGATTTGTATCTTTTAGCTTTTTGGGCATTCCTTGCCTTTATACTAGTATTTTATTTAGAAAAACTGACCAATCATTGGGTCTCATGGTATGTTCGACCCAGCAAAGGGAATACTTCCTCCATTTTGGCATCCGGTGATGCTCACCCCTTCAAGGCATTTTATCCCATCTTTAAAATTTCCCAGAATTCTGTGTTTTATGCCCTCTTCACAGAATTGTACTTTTTACGATTTATCTCATAATTTTATAGCTTGGCGGCCATGACAGAAAGAGTAAGACTGACATCAGCCAAATCCAGAAGAAGTAGCCACAAAGAGGTACATGTATAAGCCTGTTAATAAAAATTAATCATATCATAAACATATTATGATATATTAATCACGAAAATATGAAAATATTAGTGAGCTTTTCAAAAATGAATTCTTTTATAGAACAATATTATTGATAAATACGTACATGATTTAGTATAGCTTCGCCAGAGGATGCTCTACGTATGAACAATTTCATTAAACGAGGTAAATTTATTGACAAAAAAGTTGATACAAAACGAATTTTAGCAGTCTTGTTTCAAAGTCAACATTTCGTAAGTTCTATGGTCGATACAATGGCCTCGTCAGCAAATACAATTTATCATTGAGTGCTGACTGAAGTTTTTCATACTACTGTACGTGTAATTGTTAGTCCATTATATATATACTCTGAAATGACGGTGGATTTTTCCATTATTTCCCGATCATGACACGGAGCATACGGCGGGTGTGACCGGTCCGCAGGGGATGCTAACTCACCTGATCCTACCTCTTATGTTTTGGAGGTCCATTTAAAATTTGCCTTGCTCCTATTTTGTATTGTTTTATACTTTTGATCTTGAATACTGTTCGTTATCTCCATATGTTTCATTTTTATTCTAAAAAATAGATTATGAAATTTTTATAGATTATAATTATATTTTTTCCGTAGAAATTATTAACGGGACAGCTTGAAGATGTAGAAAATCCCAGAAAAAACCAATATGGAGACAATAAATATGGTCCCAAGGAAAATGTCCGAATCGAAGTCCTGGAGGAAAAAATTAAAGTAGATTCCAAAAACCATGACAAAGAAAAGGAAAAAATAATGTCAGAAAAAGACAAGGAAATCAGCAAATTGGAAGCCGAGAATGAAAGTCTTAAGATTGAGGTCGCCAACAAAAAGGACAAAATTCGACAATTAAGCAACGCCAACAATAAAAAAGAGTTTTTACTTGAGAAAAGAGAACATGACATTAAAGAAATGCAGAAGGAAAACGAAATGTTGAGAGTACGTGAAGAAAGTCTGCATATGGAAATAAAACGCCTTGAGAATGAGCATAAAGTTATGTCAGAGACTTACAAAGAAACTCTTTCCATAGTCAAAAATCAGCAAGAAGAAATAAAATCAATGGAATTAAAAATCATTAGCTTAAAAGAGGAATTGGAGAAGCTCAAAGCAGAGAAGGAAGAGCAAGAAAAGAAATTATGCGCAAAAATGACATCAATGGAGAAGAAAATGGAGGCAAGCGACCAAACAGCAAGAATTCGTGAGCAGGAACGAGAAAGAAAAATGGAGGAGAGGGAAAGAAAGCGGGAAGAAGAAGCTAAAAGACGAGAGAGATTGCGAGATGAAGAATTGGAACGGAGAGAGGCAAAGCGAGATAAAGAAACAAAGGAAAACCAGAGGATGATAATGGAGGAAATCAAGAAAATCTCGAGTGCTGTAAGGAATAGCACAACTCAAATTCGAAATGACATCAAAGAAAACGCAACGGCAAGTCCAAACGACAATGTTGTCATCACTGAAGCCAAGAATTTCAGCATTCAGAACGACAGTCATTACTATCACAGTCCACGTACATTTTACCGACAACAACCTGCCATCAACACGAGAGGGAGGATACAATCTCTGGTCCAGTGTTCCTTCCCCAGCAAAATAGGCATCACTCAAAACAAAAGGGGAGGAAATCCAAAGGGTTCCTACTGATGGGAATTTTAAAACCCGTAAAACTTCTATACCAGTACAGTTTTGCGCTCCATATGACTACGTTCTTCAATTGATAATGTGAAAACAAAACAAAAATAAATAAATAATTTTTTTTAACAAATATTAAAAATGTATATTTCTGCCAAAGTCTTGATGTACATTTGTCGACTATTCACTACAACTGTTTGCATTAGTGACTTTTTGATTATTATTTTTCATTTAAATATGTTTTTCATTTATTGTTAATACTGTGTAAGTTTAAGAATGTGAAATAATGAGGAGGACTTTTATTCCACTTATTAAGGTATTTTGCATGTGGCAACGTTATACATTTAATTAAATGTACATGAAAGTTATCTTAGACAGGGAGAAAATTATCAAAAATTTTGTGTTGTTATCAATTTGACGCAGTGCCTTGAAAAAGGGTTTGCACGAAGAGTGTTGTTATGCTTATTTAATTTTATCTAAAGTTTGTTGTTTTCAGTCTGTGTTGTTCTGTGTTCTAATTTATATGTTGCGCATTTATAAT
Organism: Saccostrea glomerata; assembly: GCA_003671525.1. Classification (NCBI taxonomy): domain Eukaryota; kingdom Metazoa; phylum Mollusca; class Bivalvia; order Ostreida; family Ostreidae; genus Saccostrea; species Saccostrea glomerata. The sequence goes on along the minus strand of PRKT01000020.1, from coordinate 893,048 downwards.
TTCACTTAATTGTGTAGTTTTTATTTTAAATATTTACACTTGAATAAATTAAAAATGTGCAAAATTATCAATGATCTCGTCTTCTTTACTGCTTAAAATAGCTATGAGTAATTTAAAAAGCTCGTCGATAACCACGTGGAACTGTGGTATATGATTAAGCTTAATTTAGGAACAATCAAAACCTGTTACATTCTTTAAAAATAGCGAAGTGTACAGATCAAAGTTAAATTTTCTTTCAAATCATTAAAAACTTAAACAATATTGAGATTATTCTATATACTCGTACATGTACTTGCTTTTTGCATTTCGATTCAATCTGGATTTATTCATTTGAAATGCGTGTCTTTGTACACAAGAAAACCAAATAAGGACTATACCTTCCTGTCTGTTATAATATACAAAGTGATCAAGAATCATTTATATTTATACAGTCAATAAATCGATAAGATATATGAAATAAAAATAAAGCTTGTGTCAACATGGACTGCCATTCACCTCGTTTTAAACAGGAATTAAAATTCTGCATGTGAACTGGTGAACAGTTCTGTACAAGACCTGCCTGATATTGACATGATAATAGAATAAATAACATGAATTAATTTTTTTTCACTTTAGTAAACGGTTTTTATAGTTAAGATTTAAAAAAAAAAATAAGCTTCAAGAAAGGTTTCATGTTGTCTATGACTAAGAAATAATAATTTCTAAAGTGATATTCTGACTGATCCTTTCAGATCTTATCTTCTGGAATTTTTTTTCTTTCGATGTTCTTTATACTGTATTTCAATGCTCTAATTATTCGCCATAAAACAATGAACTTTGGTCTTAACTAATTTAGCTTAAAAACTGCATTTGTCATTTGAATTCTTTCTTAATATGCATTACAATAATCAAACTGTTACAAGGCCAGGATTCAGTACATGTGTATTTAAATTTGAAACCTAAACATTACAAGCTGTCTAAGAAAATGATACCATTACCGTTGTATTTGTATTTGTGTTTTAAAATGTCGGAGACATATTTCTTTGTAGTCGAATTTGTGGGCGAATCATAATCCATTCAATATTCGAAATTTAATCCGGTCTTTTAAAAAATTATTTATCAACTCAACACCTTTAAAATATATTCAGCAAAAATCAATAGATCAATATGACCATATACACTGTACTAGAATAAGCGTCTCTTGTATAAAATTGCATGTTTGGATATAGCATAAATTAGGTGGAAATATCAAGATTGATTGAACTCCAAGGAATTATTAGGGAAATTTATGGAGATAACAAACAGTCGTCCAGATCAAAAGTCCATTTAACGATAAAAAAGAGAGCAGAGCAAACACGGACCTTCAAAACATCAAAGATTGGATCTGGTGACATGGAGGAGTGATCATCCCCTGCCGACCGGTCACACCCGCCGTGGGCTCCTTAATTGTCTTGATCGGGAAAATAACGGAAAATCCGTTAACCATTAAGTGTTTATATAATGCCCTAACAATAACATGTAGTAAGAAAAAGTCAGTCAGCATTTGACTTAATGATAAATTGTATGTGCTGACAAGGTTATTCTATCGACCATAGAACTTATGAAATGATGACTTTAAACTAAACTAATGGTACTCTTGTTTCAGCATCTTGTTTCTCCTTTTGACGTTGGAGTTTGACAAGCTTTCGGAAAACACTTTAATCTTCATGCCGTGTCTTTTGAAAAGTTAGTGCTACAGGTCTTCCCCTGGGTAGCTTTAATTTGACCCATTCACCCTTGACCTTGGAGTTAGTCCAACATTTTAAAAACATTAACCTTGGCCAAAACATTTGAATGGTTAGAGCTTTGGCATTCATATTTCACAGGCATAATCACTGAGACAAGTTCATTCTTTGGATCCCAATATTCTTCTTCTCCTGACCTAGGATTTGCGTAACAACATTCTTCATCTTATGACCTTTGTAGTTTGATTTGGAGTTTGATTTGCTTTCGAGAAATTTTTCTGTCGTTTAAGGCTGTCATACCGTGTTCCATAAACACATCTTGTTTTTTCCTTGAAAAGAACAGTTTTAATATTTTTTTTTTCGGTTTGCTTAAAATTATGTTCCGATTCATCAAAACTAAAGGCGTATTTTAATGGATTAACAAGAGGCCCATGGGCCACATCGCTCACCTGAGCACGGTGGCTAGGAAAAAGTAGAATTGGTTTATTATTGAAAAGCTTAAATCCAAAAGTAGTCCCATGACCAATTATGGCTTTGCTATTCTTGAGAAGAAGCTTTTAAAGAATTTTCCTATATATTTCTATGTAAAAATTTGGTCGGCCATTGTGGCCCCGCCCTACCCCCGGAGGTCATGATTTGAACAAATTTGAATCTACACTACCTGAGGATGCTTCCATATAAATATGATCAATTACGTCTTTCCTATTCTTGAGAAGAAGATTTTTAAAGAATTTTCCTATATATTTCTATGTAAATCTTTGGTCGGCCATTTTGGCCCTGCCCTACCCCTGGGGGTCATGATTTGAACAAACTTGAATCTACACAACCTGAGGATGCTTCCATATAAATATGATCAATTATGGCTTTGTTATTCTTGAGGAGGAGATTTTTAAAGGATTTTCCTATATATTTCTATGTAAAACTTTGGTCGGCCATTGTGGCCCTGCCCTACCCCTGGGGGTCATGATTTGAATAAACTTGAATCTACACAACCTGAGGATGCTTCCATATAAATATGTTCAATTATGGCTTTGTTATTCTTGAGGAGGAGATTTTTAAAGGATTTTCCTATATATTTCTATGTAAAACTTTGGTCGGCCATTTTGGCTCCGCCCTACCCCTGGGGGTCATGATTTGAACAAATTTGAATCAACACTACCTGAGGATGCTTCCATATAAATATGATCAATTATGTCTTTGTTATTCTTGAGGACAAGATTTTTAAAGAATTTTCCTATATATTTCTATGTAAATCTTTGGTCGGCCATTTTGGCCCCGCCCAACCCCCAGGGGTCATGATTTAAACAAATTTGAATCTACACTACCTGAGGATGTTTCCCCATAAGTTTCATCTTTCCTGGCACAGTGGTTCTTGAGAAGAAGATTTTGAAAACATGCCACCAAATTTTCATTAATTCCCAATTATCTCCCCTTGAATGAGAGCGTGGCCCTTCATTTGAACAAACTTGAATCCCCTTTACCCAAGGATACTTTGTGGCAAGGTTGGTTGAAATTGGCCCAGCGGTTCTTGAGAAGTAGTCGAATATGTGAAAAGTTTACAGAAATACGGACAGACAGACAGACGGACGCCGGACAAAATGTGATCAGAAAAGCTCACTTGAGCCTTCGGCTCAGGTGAGCTAAAAAGGCATTCAATTCGTTTCTCAAATTTGACAAACTGAATCACTTTTTATTTACCAGGTTATACAGAAACAATTTGCGTTCCTTTTCGGATATCAACCAATCGGAGGTTAGAATACAAACAAAATTAAATTATGTATACGTATACTCAGTATCACTTCTGCAGTCAAATAGGAAAATACATATATTTAGGTTTTTAAAAAAAACTAATTATGGAAGACAAAAATGTGATTTTTATCTCAATTCCAAATAAAAACATTTATACAGTATGTAACTTTTACAATATAGAAAACAAGTTGTGTGTGTGAAAAACTGATGCCCCCCCCTTCCCTTATGACAGCTTTCGGCAAAGGTTGAAGTTTCTCAAATGCAAGGCAAACTACAACGACAAAGGAGGACCAATGTTGTTACCCAAGGAAAGGACTTGTTCTCAATAAAATAATATGAAAGCCCAAGCTCCAATCATTAAAAAGTTATGCTCAAGGTGAAACTTCAAGGTTAAGGTCAAAAGTTTTTGTTTTACTCAATTCTTACACTTTAATAAATTCCTGTTTATTCACGTCACTTTATATTCATAAGACTTTTAAGTTGAAAACTATGTTGCGTATGTCCTTAATACATGTACAAGTTTGGCTTTCCAGAAAGCCTGAAATGTCATCTCTTTGGTATCAATAATGTCAAAGAAATAAAACAGAAAGGGAGATATTTTAATGCAATGAATATATGGATTATTACACCTGAAGTTCCCAAATGACTTATTCAGCAAACTCCACAGTAAAGTACGCAGTTTCTTTTGGCCGCAGTATATATATGGAAAGCATGGACGTCTGCAAGAGCACCCAAGGGATTTTTGGTGCACTTAAGCTATGAGAGTTGGATCCCGCTGTTTTGCGTAAAATAAAATTCCAAAATTCATTAAATTTATGTTTTATAGGTATTAAACTATATCTTAAGAGCAGGTTTGGGTATATTATATTACATGAAAGTATTAAATAATGCCGAGCGACACTAGCTTTTGAAACAGGGGTCTAACAGTTTTGTCTCATTTCTATTGTTATTCATATGCATACCAGTTTTCAACGACATTGTTTACATCGAGCCGCAACTTGGCCATTTTTCTCATTCGCACAGAATGTGTATTTTATCTAAAACTTATACATATCCAAAGGACAATGTTGGCCAAGTTGCGGCTCATATCTAATTGTAAAAAAAATATACCCAAACTTCGCTCGAGATAGCTACTAAATTAGCAGGTTACGAGTGTCAGCCCATGTGACCCCTTTGATATTATAATCACTTTTCTCACGTGACATTCAAGTGTTCGACGACACGCTTTCATTGTGTCAGTCGTTGGAAAATTCTTTTTATATCTTCATGTACTTCCCTCTTCAAAATATTGAAGATCCTTGCGTACATTTTATTGGCGTTTTAAAGTTTACGTTGATTTCTTCCACTATAGTGTTTTTGTGTGGGGTATTTTAAAGGAAAAAGGTATTATTTTGCTGATTACATGCTGTACATATAGAAGTGGCGGATCCAGAAATTTTGAAAACGGGAGCCCGACCAGTTTTAGGTCAGGGTAGGAGCCCACAGTCGTCATTAAAAAAAAAATTTATTTTATTTTTACGTTACTAATAAATCCACAATTATTATTCAATACGATTAAGATAAAGTGAAAATGTCATTTTTTTTTAATACACTGTAGGTACGAACACATAATTATTTAAGATTTAGTTATCGCTGCTTGACAGCAAATAATACAAGAGCAGTGAAATTTTAAGCATTCCAATTTTAAAAGAACGTCAGATAGAGAAAATTATGCAGTGCTTGATAATGTAGAAGCCAAAATTCATTTTTTAATGCATTGTCCTTTGTACTCTGAATACCGATCAAAACTTTTTTTGAAAATTAACTCTGCCAATATTCAAATGGCATGGTCATATATGGATTTACTGTGTGTACTTATTTAAGATTATCCTATAGAGATGTTGCAAATTATTTTTCATTTATGCGAAGACAGTCCATTATCATGATTATGTTCAGAAAATAAAAATGTATTTCAGTGTCATTTTAATCTACCAATAATTCTCAAAACAGACACTATCAACCTCTTCGTACAAAATGCATATATATATATATATATATTTATCACAATTGTGTTTATTTTTATGAACTTTTTGTTTTTTCTCTTAATGTTCTGCTCTTTACTTACTTACTTTACTTACTTACGTGGATACAAATTAATGAAATTATATGCATGGTTATAAATTACATGTATTTAGTTTTTGTACAAAATGAACACAAAACCCTCTTCTCCGCCTTTTTTTATATATATAATATAAATCAAATACGGAAAACCATGTGCTTATGATCCATTTCCATGCAATTTAAATGTCTCCGCCCCTTTGCTGCGACCTTAAAGTCGAAAGCGGCCCAGTTCAATTTTCCGGAATTTATGGGTTAAACATGTTCTTTTCAATAGCGTTATATGTACTTATTGAAATATGTATGACGAAAAATTATAGAAATAAATATCAAAAGCATATGCTTGCACATTAATCATGTTAATCATAGATTAATTTAGCGATATATTGTAATTTTAAGCTTCAAATGCCTGAAATGGGTAGCCGAAAAGGTTCCAAATAACGTCCTTAAGTGCAGTCATTCTTTCATTCTAGCGGTCTTTGTGGTTCTGGATGTTTACAATTTACTTAAATTCAAATACTTTCCTTGAACATGTTGAACTATATTTTCTTAACACAATACGGAATTGTCAACAATAATTATCATTCATTTAAAAGCAGCTAATCATTAAAGTTTGACAGGAATTAATTTCATAAATCCAATTACAGACTAAAAAATTTACATAAAATAAGCGTTGACCACTCTTCATTCATTTTTTGCAGAATATACTTGTTGCAGAATCTACGTGTAAGCTTGTTCTTTTGTGCGAGAACCAGTTTTCCCTTTCCGTCAACAAATCTATATATAGAAATCACGTCATTGTCAATTCTACTTGTCTTACCCATTTAATAAGGCGTAGTACCGAGGATGAATACATATACGACACACCGAAACTATAGATATTTATAAGCATCGTACTTCTTTTCTAAATTTTCCTTGGCTTTCAAATAGGCCTAATTTTTAATAATAATAAACGAAAGTAGATCACACACTCCTAAGCTAGTTCTTCTAAAAGAAAACCAGTTTACAGGCTACTTGGAACTCTGTAAAACATCGAGGACTCCCGAAAGATTAATGGAGGCTTACACTAGGACTTCACTTCCGGCATACAATCTTAATGTGTCATAGGGAGATGACAATAAATCTCAGGTGGACTGGTCTCCTTACCTCATTTCTCTTGTGGAAAAAGAGAGATAACCCAAATGAATAATTAGATCTGATCAAGTACTCGGCTATTAAAATTTATCCGTGTCCAGCACAGTGGGTGGGGCTATTGCTTTTATATTTCAAAGGTGCATTCCTTGTGACAAGACCTTTCTATTGGCACCACCATTTAACCTCATGACCTTGGAGTTTGACCAACATTTGCCAAAATTTTCAAACTTTAACGATGGCCATAACTTTTGATAAGTTAAAGTTAGGGCTTTTATACTTCACATGCATACTCCAGTATCCACTGTTACAGGACCTTTCATTTTGTATGCAAGTATTTGACCTTTTGACCTCCACTTTTGAAAAACTTTAACCTTGACCATAACTTTTGAACCGTTAGTACGAGCGCTATCTTATTTCACAGGTTTTAATTTTTTTATGAAAAGACATTCCTTTGAATACCAACAATTTTGACCTTTTTGACCTTATAGTTTGTCCCACTTTTTAAAAAATCTGGCAGATAACTTTTAAACTGTTAGTGCTATGGTTTTCATATTTCACATAATTTTTATGTATTCCTTGTGATAAGACCTACCTTTGGATTCCAATAATTTTGACCTTCGAGTTTTGAGAAACTTCAACCCATGCCATACGCTGCCATACGAGGGCATCTGTGTTTCACAAACACATCTTTTTCTATTTTCAGTACATGTATGTTCTCGCCGTTTTTGTTTACTTTTTTCTGTTCTCTTTCTTCTTTTTTATGTCCCCTAAACGAAGTTTCGGGGTGTATGTAGTTTTTGTTCTGCCTGTCCGTCCGTCCGTCCGACTGTACAAAACATTTTTTTCCAAATGCTATTCGAGTCCTCCTCAGCCACGTAGCATCGTTTTTGAAAGTGGGGGGGGGGGGGCAGTCAGAGAAAATATTTTTTTACTTACCTGAAAAAGTTGACAATCAAAAAATAAAAGAAAAAGAAAAGAAAAAGGAAACTTGCCCAAAGTCGAAAATCCTATTTCGTG
>PRKT01000020.1:857413-885094 GCA_003671525.1 Saccostrea glomerata | reverse complement strand
GGGATTTCCCTTAAATCACTTTCCTGTAGTGGGTAAAGGGGGCAACCAGCTTTCACTGAACATTTCCAATAGTAAAAGTAATGTCGGGAAAAAGTGTTGGGGGGGGGGGCAGCCCCACCCCCCTGTTGAGCAGTACGTGTCTGCTCCTACAGTTTTGGTCTGATTTCAAAATAACTTGGCATACAAGTACATGTAGACTACACCAAAATACATAATTCTGTTTATCGAATTCTTATTTCGACGAACGATGTTGCCATGGACATGGTTACTAAAATTAGAAAATTCTTTGAAATGTTTTCAAAAGGCTTCTTCTCAGGAGACCGTTTTTGTCTGATTTCAAAAAATCTTGCCATGAAAATGTCTATTGACTACACCAGAGACAATATGTCTCTGACTACACCAAATGATTTTTTTATTTTATTGTTGTTGCAAAGTTTCAAGCTCAATTGCTACTTTTCCCTTCCTTCGTTATAAGAATAAAGCAGTAGAGCTACAGTCTCGTCAGAGAGTAATAAAAGGCCTTCGATCCCTTGTCTAGAAAATTTAGATCCATCCCCCTAACCAACAATGGCCTGATCTGTGAAAATAAAGAAAGCGAGGATTTTGCACTTACATGCTATGAACTGTAATATTTAATAGCCATTTTGACTAACAATTATTTTTATCCTATTTAAAAATAAGATAGATGTAATCCAAGTTCTAATCCAACCATGCTAACAATGGCACAAAAATTCACGCATGCGCTGTTCTTATATCCGGGATTTAGTGAAAGAAGTGGTCAGAGAAGACAACCTTCCGTCTGTTTAGACAATTTATATCACAAATATGGCGTTAAAAAGAATTCAAAAGGTATGTTTATGTGAAACATTATTATTTTTAGTCATACACACTCTACAAAAAGCTTAAATTTAGTCAAACTTGTGTTATTATTTGTTTCCCGGCGACAGAGGGTTTACCTCTCGGTAAACCGTAGGCCGCCATTTTATTTCATCGAAAACTACTGAACAGAAATGTGGGGATCCCCGAAATCAAAGAAAAACGTTTTCTGTTATTTTTTTCTCGAAAATGTAATTATTGTATCTTGAAAATTTAAGGGAGGGTTCGTTTACTGGCGATTTAGATATGATTAGGTAGCATGACCAATGAAATCTCGGTGGAGTTCAGCGAGGTCGATACACCCAAAGATGACAAGTTAAAACGAAAATAAGCATATTTATAGAACTGGGAAACATAGCTGTTAAATTTATGAACGCTGCAGACTCATTTGGCAATGGCTTAATTACAAAATTTTATTTTGGACCACAAGATTGCATAAGAAAAAGGATATAATGTTGTTATGTTATGCCAGCATGTTTGATGATGCAAACATCCAATAGTAATATATAGATTTAATCAGAACAGCATTTTCAATGTTATGCCTCTGATTCAAAATCGTATGTCAGGGGTTACTAAATGAGTAAGGGGTTTAGAAATGAATGAAATTCATGTACCCCCAAGGAATATGACTAGTTTTATAGGACAAGAAAATTAATTGTTAAAATGGATGATAAGAGATTGTGAGTCATTACAAAATACAGTGTACATATTTACAAAAAGACGTGTACATATATCAAACAGAAAGTAAACCAGTCTTTAATATACAATAAATCAAGTTAGATAAAATGATTTTTATTTAAATTATATATTGAAACAATTTGACAAATATACAAAATAATGACTTTTTCATAATGATATGTCAAAGTGTCAAGGAAATAAAAAACTAGAAAAATGAAAAAAGAAATGATTAAATCAAAAGAAGTACGAAAAAGACCCCTTTAAAATGATACAGAAGTATCTTACATCTAACCAGGTTCCTCAAAAACTAAAAGACAAACAAAAAGCATTAAATGATAACCGACACATTTGATATTGAATTATTTACAGAAAATACACTAAAATTCGGTTTCAATAAACAGAAAATACCAAGTTAATTGATTTCTGTTTTAGGAGTTAACAGACTTAGGCAGAGACCCACCAGCACAATGCTCAGCAGGACCTGTGGGTGACGATTGTAAGTAATCATTATCTCTATCAGGCGCGTAGCCAGCATGGAAATGAAGTGTACGCAGGAAATGGTCGGGGGTCTGGGGGCCGCACTGAGGCCCCCAGTGGGTCCAGGGCGAAGCCCTGGTGGGGGGCCAGGGGGTGAAGCCCCGCGAAGCTCCTGGATTTTACGAAATTTTTCAGTCATTTTCCTTTAAAAGAAATTACGCTACATCTCTTTTCTCAAACAAACACTTAGCTAAGTTAAATTTCCATGGATACTTCAGGAAGAGAAGGATAATTTGATCAAATTAATTTACGAATATATTGGTATTGGAAAAAAAAGTTTCCAAGTGTGACAAGATAAAACAGAGAGGTAATTTAATAAGCTATCATTGGAGTTAAAATATTTCAAAATATAAACGGGGGTGTGGGTCTTTTGAAAACCTTTATATTCTGATAGCTGAAACAATGTGAGAGTACTTAAATTCTATAAATTGGTAACATCAGTAAAAGAAAATATTCATAAATGATCTATATGTTTATTTACTTTGTTCAGTAATTTGAATTTTGCCATTTTTTTGTTTATCGATTTTTATTCATTACTCTAACGGAAATTCTTGTATAGTCGTCTAAGACCCTGGTAACCTTTTCTTTAGATCAGTGTCACTTAGATCGCTTTTTTTCAACAAATACATGTATTTGTCCTGATAATCAGGATTACGCGGATTAACAGTTGCAAATTTTGGTTCAACAATATTTTCTTACTCAAGAAGTGTGGAATTCATTTTATAAAAGACTAGATTTTAACGATATTCTGAACAAAAAAATTTGAATAGAAACAATAAGACGTAAAATAATTTGCAAGACAGATACTGTCCCTTTTTCTCCGAATAAATCTCTCTCCTTTTTTAATTTTTTCTTTCTTTTCTTTTCTTTCTTTCTTTCTTTTTTTTTGTTTTGAAAATGATGTGTACGCACTTGCGTACTTGCGTATAGGCAGCTACGCACCTGTCTATTGAAAATATGGTAGTATTGCTTACATTGCAAATAACCTTTAATTAATTCACAAGTTTTTAACAGCAACTTTAATAACTGTATTGACTACATTTATGAGGTAACATTTTTAATCAGGAAGCATGTATATAGCAAAAGACAGAGAGTGATTCACTTGCCGTACTTCAAATTTCACTTTTGTTTTAATAAAATAAATTTAAATATATTGTAAACTCGATATATTCGTACCATTGTAGTCGCTAAACTATGCCATCAAGTTTGTCTATTTTGAATCCACTAACTTTTCCCCCTCTTTTTTCAGTATTTCACTGGCAAGCCACAATAATGGGTCCGGTAAGTCTTAACAGCTAAATGGAAACTGCCAAAGTGACTCAGATGTTTTTAAAAAAATGATATATAATGCTATCTTATTTATTTTAACTAAAGATGGAATGAACCTTGAAATATTTTTCTTGACCCTTTTTTTTCTGTTTTACAGACAGACAGTCCGTTCACTGGTGGTGTATTTTTCCTAACAATACATTTCCCTACAGATTATCCATTTAAACCCCCTAAGGTGAGGTACTTCAGTAATGGCTGCCACAAATCAATTTTGCGTGAAGAGGTGTATGATGCATTAGTTATTTTATAAATGCTTTACATAATTATACACTTTTTACATCTCAGATTTCAAAGCTTTTGTGGCAATATAGTTTTTGGTTGTCCGTATGTTTGTTTGTTGATTTAACCCATTTTATCAGTCAATCTGTTTTTTGCAGAAACTTTAACCTTGTCCATAATTTTTTAATGGTTGGTTCTAGCGCTTTCATCTTTAATAATTGTATATTGGTGAAAAGTACCAAGATTTTTTTTTATCTCATTGCCTAGATGTTTGATGTCTTTTGCAATGATTTACCAAACTTTAAGTTAACCCTGGCCAAAACTTTTAAACAGTGGGATCTAGGGCTTAATTTATCATGTATGTATTTGTTTGACCAGACTTTGACATTTGAGAGTTTGACCTACTTTTGAAAACTTAACCCTTGGACATAACATGTATATTAAACACTGTTAAATGTGTATTTTTTATGACAAGACCGACTTTGGATTTGAATATTAATGACCTTGACCTCTGTTTAACTCAGCCTTTGACATATTCCAGGAGTCAGAAGCCAGGTATATGGTAAAATTGGAAGCGGCATGTGGAAATTGCACACATGCCTATTAGCATGTAAATTCTTAGGCACAAGCCTTGGTATTATCAAATCAAATATTAAGACCAATTAATGTACTTAGAAGTCTTTGATTTTTCATCTAAAGTGAAGCACAAAATAAAATCTAAATGACAGTTTATTCTACCGCGATTTCCAAGGAAAATTTTTGCAAAGGAGACACTAAAATTGTACAGTTTTAAAACAATATCAATGTTGATATTGAAGACAAAAGATCAATAGAATAAAGGATCACTTCATTATAAATAGGGATCTGACCTATAGGACCGGGATTGGTTTTTTCTCTACAAAAAGCTTATTGATTTCCGTTCCAGTTAATGACATTAGGCTGAATATATATAACAATTTGTTTTTTCTAAATCGTTATTTCAGTTAGTAGAGGTAGGAGGAACCCTTTCATTGATTTTCTGAGTTTGTTATCTCCAAATGTAATAATTGATATTTGTCTTAACTTCTGATTGTGCATAAGGGTAATGTCTACTGTCTCTGAAATTCTATTCTTTATGTCTAGGCTATTTATCCCTGTATATAATAAAACTTAACATGTCATTAATGTGTGCAATATATATAGGCCTAAATGAAATCCAAGGGAGTGCATTTACTGAAATTCATCGCAGCTCAATGCTGCATGCCAAGAATACCTGTATTGAGTAACACATAGTGAGTTATTCTTGTCCTGGGAGAAAGTGTGCTTATACTGAGGTTAGTTCCGCCTGACTGACAACTGTACATTGGATTGTTACGATTTGATATCTGTTTAGTGTTTCTTAATCAAGAATGGGCATGCATAAGGGATAGATAATGGAAGGAAAAATACACAAGTCTATAAAAAAAATAAAAATAGTCTTTGTTGAGGCGAAATTTAAAACTTTAAAAGTGTTGTACCAGGTGGATTCGAACCCCCGACTTTAAAAAGAAAGTATCCTATGTGTAAAAAGTCAGCACGTATATCAACTGAGCTAATCTGACTATAAAATTAAATTGCATAAATTGAAAGCAGATTGTGAAAGTCAGGTTTCCTTATTTTTTTGTCTCGCCTGCGACGAATGTCGCGAAGCGAGACATAGCGACCATAGATTCCGTCGTCGTCGTCGTCGTCGGCGTCCAACTTTTGGTTAACCCAAATGTCAAAGTTTTATAAACTGCAATAACTTTCTCAAATTTTATTCAGTCTTCTTGAAATTTGGACACAATATTCAGTATGGATAAAAATTTATATCCCAAGTATGATTTTGAAAAAAAAAATTCAAATTTTTCCGTATTTTTTCCTTAAGTTGGACTTAGTTTTTTCATGATAATTTATGGTGAAGACCTATATTCCAGCAACTATAAGTTATAGGGATATGATAATTAGTCAGTGGATACATCATGGGTAACCACAAACGTCAGTACCAGAATTAGGTCATCTTGACCTACATTTTTCTGCATGAGTGACTTTGGTTAAATTTTTGGTGGAGGTCCATATCTCAGCATCTATAACTTATAATGGCATGATGATTTGTCATTGTACAGGTTATAAGTAACCAACAACATCAGTACCAGAATTAGGTCATTTTGACCTACATTTTTCTGCATGAATGACTTTGGTTAAATTGATAATGGAGGTTCATATTTCAGCAACTATAACTTATAGTGGCATGATAGTTAGTCAGTGGATACATCATGGGTAACCACAAACGCCTGTACCAGAATTAGGTCATCTTGACCTACATTTTTCCGCATGAGTGACTTTGCATAAATTTATGGTGGAGGTCCATATCTCAGCAACTATAACTTATAGTGGCATGATAATTTGTCAGTCTACACATCATGGGTAACCAACAATATCAGTACCATAATTAGGTAATCTTCACCTACATTTTCTGCATGAATGACTTGATACATATACAGTGGATTTGATTTCAAAATGCAAGTTCAAATTATTGCGACTCATAACACGTTGCAATATTCGCAATAATAAAAACATCACAATAATTTGTGAATTTACAGGGTATATGTATATATATATAAATGCCAATATAATCGACAATCATTTCTTACTAACCACAGCGACAGCAGGCGAGACACAGGGTTGCGGGCAACCCTTACGAGAACTAGTTGTAGGTTTTTTGTGAATTTCGACCCCAGGGCAGGGGTGCCCCGAAAAAAATCTTGTCTTAAATTGTTCCTTACATCCTAACCTATCAAAATATCACAATTTTATTTAGGGGCAGGCTTGCCCTGATGGACTTCAAGGCCCAAATTCATGCAAAAATCAACACTTTAACGGACAAAATGGTGTTTCGATCAACTTTGGAGGTTTATTGTAAAGTTGTAAATAATAGATTTTAGGTATAAAACATAAATTTGAAAAATTTAGACATATATACGGTAGAAAACAACAAATAAAGATTGATTTTTAAATGTCACTTTTTCCGGGAAATTGTTCTCTCCTATAGGTCAATTCTTTTGTTAAAGTGAATACATCCTTTTGGATCATTTCCTTGGCATGAAAATGCAAATAAGGATAAAATAACTTGATAAAATTGTGGGCATGTAAATATTTGTACAGGCTAGCAAAATGGGTAGTTACACCTGCCCGGAGGGCATATGCTGAAAAAAAGATTTGGTGAATACTGTAATAACTTACAATTTGAAAAAAAAACCTCTTACCTTGCCATTATCTTTTGAAAGGTTGCTGCTAGGGCTTTCATGTTTCATTTAAGCATTTAATTCTTTTGATACTATTATATTTTAACCTCGGAAGGTTCTTGGAGTGTAACCCAATTTTAGGAAAACCTTTGTTGTGTTTTCTGAATGATTGATATGAAGGATATTGTACTATCACATTCATGTTCTCTCTGACAAAGGCCTTTTTAGGGCATCAACAATTCTGAACTCTTAACTCTGACTTTGGAGTTTTTTCTACCTTTGATTAATTTTAATCTAGGTTTTTAGCTGTCATATGGATGATCAGTGTTGTTTTACAAACGCATCTAGATGAGGTTCTGCAAGTACTCTTGTGTTACGATTAAAAAAATAAAAGAAAATTCTCATTCAAAACTAGGGAAAAAAATTACTGATTGCATAGAAGGTGGACATTTTTACAAATGATCAATTTCAATGTATGCATGAGAAATAGTATTAACATTGAATAAAATAATCATCCTTTACTTTAAAGTCAGTAAATGTTTATCACAGTGTAATATTAGAGGTAAAATTAGCTACATGCACAGACTTGTACATTGTACAAGTCTGTGATGTTAAGCAAGTCATACACTTTAGGTTGAATATTAATTTATCTATGTTGTATAGTCCTCCTGTGGAATGATTGAAAAATGATTTCTTTGAAGGCAGAAGTATTTTATTGCTCATCGTTTTAGAAAGACATCTTAAAGCTGCTGTAGCTGCTAAAAAAATTATTTTGTTTTCTATGGATGTTCATGTTTTAATGCTTCTGATTTTTGTTTAGGTTGCCTTTACAACAAGAATATATCACCCAAACATTAACAGTAATGGAAGTATTTGTCTGGATATATTACGTTCACAGTGGTCCCCAGCTTTAACAATATCAAAAGGTAATTCATACTGCACTTGATGAACATTTTATTAAGAAAAAGAGTCATGTATATATAATGTCTGTAATATTATCAGTATTTTTATGCATTTAGTTCATGTTTGCACAAACAAAATGGTGAAACACACTGCTTATGGTGAATGTCATTAAAAATGTCCATGAACATAAATTAAAGCCAGTTATTTGTCTTACAGTACTACTTTCCATATGTTCATTGCTAACTGACCCAAATCCTGACGATCCTCTCGTACCAGAAATAGCCCGAATTTACAAAACGGACAGGGAAAAATACAACAACACAGCCAAGGAATGGACTGCTAAATATGCCATGTGACATCATAAAGACAGCCAATGAAAACATGTAAAAATTGCATCTGATGTTGACATTTTCACTTTACCCACGGTATGCTGTAAGTGGTATACCTGCAGACTAGAGAGACAAGGGGAACTAATGTTGAGTGAATTTCCCTTGACTCCTAACCAATTTTTTTTTTTCAGTTTGTTCTGTTTCATGGGGATTAAAATTTCAGGGGGATAAACGAAGTAAAATTATGGAATAACACCTTTATATAATTATTTTTTGTAACTTGATTATTTGGTATTGTTTAAGTGGTATTATCTTATGGAACTGAAAGAAGTATATGAGGAAATCGTCACTTTTTTTATTTTGTCAGATTTGTGTGAAGAATAACTAAGTTTGTCTCTTTCTTGATTAATATCTTGTCCATCAGCTGTTGCATTTTCTCAAGTCGGAGAAAATCTGTACGCTAATCATTCTGAAATAGCCGCCAACATTGCAAGCCCTTTTTATATTTTGTTGAATTAAAATTTATTTAACTCAAATTGTTTTTGACCAGTGCTCACGTTATGGATTGTTTTCCATGATGAAATAGTCTTTATATATTTAATTTTGTTGGTAATTTGTTTAATATACTATGTTGAATTTTCCCCAGTAAATTCCTTGTTTTACAGTCAATTTAAAGGAAACAAAGGTTTAGTGCTAAACTGACATAAAAATGCAGCTTTCGTTTTATATATTTCTGTGTTGGGGGTTTATACTTTTCAGCAAAATAATTTCCTTTGTATGAATATAACTGCATAGTTGAATAAAAAAAATGAAATAATAATAGTTTAGAGTTTTGTTTTCTACATACAAAGGATATCCCTTTTGTCCTGAAGATATTTGTAGCCTTGCACACTGTTATAAGCCCAAGGTTTCTGATTCAGGAGATCAGTATCATAATATTAGAGGCCATGAGCCAAGGATTGTTCAAATAATGTAACTGAGAATTTCAATTTTTCCTATTTCTACTATAAGGAAGAACAAGTGTTGTGGTAGTGAAGGAGCTCAGCTTGGCATCTATAGTCATAAGTACTGTGCTGTTAATAGATATAATGGTAAAACTTTCCAGGAAGGAACTAGTGAATGCAGTCACTATGTGTATTGTGAGTGATGAGTTGGTTTGAAAATGTCACCTCAACAACAACTTAAGATTAAATAATTGGAAAGTTTGTTATTTTATAATGGAGATTATTCAGCTGTCCATGACCTCTTGCCCCCCCCCCCCCCTCCCCCTTCAATCCCCAAATTTCAAACATCAAGGCAAGGGAAAGTGTAGTAAATAGCAAAAGTTCAATTAATGCTAGCCAGGGAGCTTAGGTCCAAAGTTCAGGGGGGCACAGGACCGAATCCTGGTCTGCTCTATCGTAGTTTCTCCCGGACACGGTCAGCAAATTGCTCTTGGTATGAGTGAAGATCCCCATAATACTAAGGCCATGGCAAACCTTTATCACGTTTTTCTATCTACAATGTTGTAAATATTCTTATAAAAGTTTATTCACTAATGAAATCTGTGACGACAACTTTAAAGGTGCATAAACACAGATTTGAAATTAATATTTTCTCAAATTTTCTATATGATATTACGACTTATATATTGCTAAGCATTTCACACGAAAATACATTGAAAATCTTATTTCATCTGAAAGTTATTGAAACTTTAAATTTTGGACGGGTTTGATTGACACATCCTAGCATTTTCACAAATTTTGAATTTATTCTTTCTACTTAGGAAAAGTAGGTATTATACAGAAAATATTAACTTCAAGTCTGTGTCTATGCACCTTTAATGTTGAACACAGTGTTCGAGCCATTAGATTTACATTGAGTTGTCTCTCTTTGTGCCTTTTTCACCGTTAATCGTTTATTCCTTGCATCTTCGCCCCTTTTCACAGCCACTGTCGGATTTAGAGGGGAGGGGGCCTCCTTTTCAAATTTGTGTCCAAACTAGGGTATATAAATACATAATTAACACCAAATTAATTTTTCAGGTGTATCTGTGGGTCCCTACCCCGACATATTTCACCTCTTTTCTTTCTTACCCTCGTTCAATCACTTCCTGCAAGCTGGAATTATCAAACTCTGTAGAAAAAATGAAAATATAGTCTGTCCTTGGTCTTCTTGAAAATAAATAATCTTTCCTTAAGTAATATGAAAATAGAAAATCGAAAATTGAATTTTGCCAGCCCTCATCCCCACCCCATTAGAACACCAAGTGGCTTCCTCTTGCAGGTTGATGCGCTAAATTTTAGAAGCCTAGTGGGGAAAGTAATGAGACTTTGGGAACTTAGGGGGTGAGGTGAGAAAGTGCATGGTCTATAGGAGTTTGCTCTTTAGTGTAAGCTAAATCTTACATATATCGACAAAGGAAACAATACAGGGTCAGAACTTGATCAAACTGAAGTTACATTGCCAGCAGACTAGGTATAAACAGGGAAGTATTTGTCAGGACTTGTAGGAAGGAAATATAAAATAAGATTAACAACTATTTATAAACGTAATTCATATTTCATGTAAGGCCATCAAAGGCAATAAATAAATACCATTATAAAGATATCTCTAGATCTTATTTTCTTAAGATATACAGTGTTCTTCACTTATTTTTCTATTAGATCTCCTGGGGGATTTAATGCTTTAACACTACCCCCCCTTCCTTTATCCGCCTTCTTTCAGTATTCTGCTTTTATCATTTTTTCCTCTACCTTTTCTCAAAGGCGCTCCCCATGTAATTCTGTAATGACGATAGATAAGTATATATATAGGTCTACCATATCTAGGCTATACTATAAAATCAACTCTAATCAATTTTAGATCAGTTGATTTTATATAGGATAGATGGGGTAGACCTATATATACTTATACTTATCTTTCTTATACTTATCTTTCGTCATTTATAGAATTACAATGGGGGCGCCTATGCCTTTCTATCTCACTTTCTGCAAGACACAAATCACATAATATAATATTGTCGTTTATAAATTTTCAATTCTTAACATCTTCGATTGAAAAATTAATAAACGACAACATGTTTGTCCATAACCAAACCATTACCCGTTAACATGTACATGTGCATATCTTTTGTTAGTTGCTAATATCAATTTTGAATTTCTTCCTGTATGTTTTTTTTCATTACTTGTATGCCCGAATGGGCCCTAAATTGGTATTAATAAATCTTATCTTATCTTATTGCAAGTACTGTAAAATAACTTTTTCAAATAAAATCTGTTTGAAAATATTAGGGACCTGGCTCGCCACTCCGGGCAAAAAACTAACACGAGCTAACTTTTGATTTCAGTCAGTCTCACTTTTCCACTATTAATCTCTTTCGTTAGAATTAATTAGACGGCTGAGATCAAAGATCATCTCAGTTTTATGACCCCCAGCCTGGAAAAATGTAACGCTTATAAATACTTAAAGCATAATAATTATTTTATATGATGACCAGTTTTTAGGAGAAGTATATCAGATTTTGAACATACAGTTAAAGTACTGGAATGGTCGATGGCTTTTTCGGTTATTCCCGATGATGACAAGGATAACACGGCGTGTATGACCGGTCAGTAGGGGATGCTCACTCATCCATGGTACCTGATTCCACCTCTGAGGTTTTGTATTTGCTTTGCTCCTGCTTAGTTTGAATAGACTTTAACTGAGAAGAGGTTGAATACTGTTCGTTTTCTGAGTTTGAATACTGCTCGTTATCTCCATATATTTTATAGATGCACAAAACATAAATGATTAAACACGAATATGCTAGGACCGAACATGCTTAGGGCCGAAACCTAAGCCACCGGATATTAACTGAGTTCTCTGCCCTTTATTTCATTCATCGCTTTCGCGGACTTTTTGATTTTTCGTTAGATTTTAAATGTTTTATTCATAAGTATAGAGTATAAAGCTGATGCCTGGACAAGTTTGACGAAAAAATTGGCTAGCTGGTGAGTTACAACTGTTCGATTAAACTCCGAATTGAATAGTAAACGTTAAAGGAAGTATTGTCTATTAGGCATAAACATTAAACAACTCGAATTATCTCGATATCTTGATAATTTTTTCAAAGAAATAGGATTTCCTTCAGTTTCTGTTAATGTCTTTATTCTGAGATCAGTAAGATATAGAGAAAATGGCTTTATCATTATAAGTTTTGCGATGCCTATTTAAATTTAATTAATCAGTTAATTTCAATACCCACAGGTACTTGGCAGGTCTGGTACAATCACTAGATTTAGCTACGTAGCTTGATTTTCCTACATAGCTTTATTTACCTACCTGAGGTAGCTTTATTTAGCTACCTAATTGATCTATTTCTATTAAAAAGCAATTTTCTCAGGGTGTGCAGAAAATATCATTTTGATGCAGTGATCATTTTCAACTTTGAACTCATCTGAGAACAACTTATGAACAGTGATGAAGAAATCCTTCTTGGAAAAATGTCTTTTTCTGCGCAATTGCAATCAAAGTTCTGAAAATTTTGAAGCTATGTATGACAGTTAGAACAGTTACTCCTTGAATGAAATGACAAAGAAGTCCAGTTCCGGTTAACACGATAATAGGTCGGTAATTATTCAGCACAATGTGAAGTAATCATACTCAGTCATGCCTCACCGCACGGTCAGATAACCAAACAATAAAATTACATGTTTTGCTCTAAATTGTCCAAACGCAGCAGTGTATAAACTATCTCTGCTTTGGATTGTTTTTTTAAGCCTCCCTAGTATAAATATCAATAGTCATTTAATTGCCACTTTTTGTCTCTTTTTGATAAAAAGAAAACTTTTGAAAACTTTTGAAATAGCTAAATAAAGCTACCTGAGGTAGGTAAATAAAGCTACGTAGGTAATTCTACCTATCTAGTGATTGTACTGGACCTGCTTGGGTCTTGGTTTATAAATATTTGTGTACTTTATTGACATTTTAAAAAAAGTTGTTTTTTTTAACATATCAATAAGGTACACTCATATTCATAAACCCAAGTACCTGTGGCAATACCCCTCTGGATCTGCTACCCTTCCTGTTTGGGACATTTCTTTTTTATGATCACCTTATTACGCTGTTGAGATATAGAAAATCATCTTTGCTGTCCAAGGGTGTTTTAGTGAACTCTATTCCTTTAGTTTATGGGGAGAGGAGTGGCTGAAAACCTTTGGGTAGCTAAGTTGTTACAAGTGAAAAAAAGTGGCTAAACTCGACATATCAACAAAGTTTAAATGTTGAATAAAGATCAAGTGACTTTGGAGGCTAATTTTTTTCAATTCACATCTATTTAGTTTTGTCATTAAAATCTAGAAATATTTTTTTTTAAATATGTAATATAAAAAGCACAGAAAACATTCAATATGCATGTTGTTTTGAAATTTTCACCTAATTGTTTATTATGCCCCCGTAATCTAAGATTTGGGGGTATATAGTTTTTGTTATGTCCCTCCATCTGTCTGTCTAGTGTCTAGCTGTCTGTTTGTCTGCAAAAACTATAACCTTGCCCATAACATTTGATTTAGTAAAGCTATTACTATCATATTTCACATGTGTATTCCTTGTGAAAAGACCTTTCTTTTGGTACCACCAAATTTTACCTTTGAGCTTGAACTTGGAGTTTGACCCATTTTTACACAAAAATCCAAACTTTAACTTTGGCCATAACTTTTGAATGGTAGATACTAGGACTTTCATACTTCACATATGTATTTCTTGTGGCACAAATCTTTTATTGGATACCAACAACTTTGATCTTTATACTTTATTTACCTTGGAGATTTTCGTACTTACAGTAAAACTTTAACATTGGCCATAACTTTTGAACAGTAAGAGCTAGGGCTTTCATACTTCACATATATAATTCTTGTGAGAAGCCTTTCATTGCATACCAAGAACTTTGACCCTTTGACTTTGACCTTGGAGTTTGACATACTTTTAAAAACCAAACTTGACCATAATTTTTGAAGGGTTAGGGCTTGGGCTTTCATACTTCACATATTGAATCCTTGTGACAAGACCTTTCATTTGATATCAAGAACCTTGACCCTTTGACCTTGGAGTTCGACCAAATTTTGAAAACTTTAACCTTGGTCATAACTTTTGAACAGTAAGGGCCATGGCTTTCATATTTTAAATATGTAATCCTTGTGACAAGACCTTTCTTTAAAAATCAACAACTTTGACTCTTGACCTTGACCTTGGAGTTTGATGTTCCTTTCAAAAACTTATCCTTGGCCATGACTTTTGAACAGGTAGTGCTAGGGCTTTCAAATTTCACAATTGTATTTCTTGTGACCTTACTTTGGGTACCAACATAATTATGTATCCCAAACGGAGTTTGGGAACATATTGTTTTTACTCTGTTTCTTACTATTATTATTATTCTTTTTTCTGCTTATTTCTTCTCCGGTACTTTTTTGTACGCGAGTGTTCTCAGAAACTGTTCATCCAACTGAGCTAAAACCTTTTTAGGGTTAATAGGTGTGTAGTGTAGGTGTGCGGAACGAAGGTCATTTTGCGCGCATACACATGCACGTGCGTGCGCGTGATATGAGTGAAATGACTGATATACTTAATATAGCTATAACTTTTACATTTTTTAATGAAATGATTTGAAACTCATTATATAAAGATATATTGATAGTGTAGATAATGTGGCGCTGTCAAATAAGCACGACCTCACGCGCATGCACGTGCCCTTCGCTCTGATTGGCTGAAACAAAAACCTCAATATCTTTTCTGTTTTTTGATGGATTTCCATGAAATTTAAAACATAGGCATACGTTAGGATGTCCTACAAGATGATATATAACAATTGTCATGAAAACACGCGCATGCACGTGCGTTGCAATCTGATTGGCTTAAAATTTAAATGGCTATAACTCCCTTGTTTCTCAACCAAACAAGATGGGATTCAGAACATAGACAGACATAATAGACTCCTACAAGAAGGTATGGTCATTATGCACATGAATGCAGGTGCGTGCACATGCGCTCTGTTCTGATTGGCTGAAACAAAAATCTCAATTTCTTTTCTGTTTTTTGATGAAATGCTATGAAATTTACAACATAGGCATACGTTAGGATGTCCTACAATATGATATATAGCAATTGTTGCGAAAACAAGCGCATGTACGTGCGCTGCAATCTGATTGGCTTAAACTTTAAATGGCTGTAACTCCCTTGTTTTTCAACCAAACAGGATGGGATTTAGAATATAGATGGACATAATGTACTCGTACAAGAAGGTATGGTCATCATGCAATGCTTGCACGTGCATGCACGTGAAATGAGTAAAATTATAAATACTCTTGAATGAGTGTATTTTTTGATACTTTTGGATTAAATGCTTTGATATTAGGTATATTAAATATATAGATAGTGTAGACAAGATGAAATGATCATTACGCACATGCATTCACATGAGTACTCGTGCAATACTAAAATTTAAATACATTTTGTTTTCTTCTGGAAAAACGTTGTTTATGTCTAAATTGTATAAAGTATGTCTTATTTAATAGACCTTACAGGGAATATGGCACCAAGAGGGAGTTGGGGAGCGTTTGGGGAACATCTGTAATGGTCCCCGTTACAATTAGCCCTAGTTTAATTTGCATTTAAGAAAGGTTTAATCTCCACTATGTTGCCATACAGGGGCATCAGTGTTTCACAAACACATCTTGTCTTTTTTTTTTTGGAAAAAGTAAAACAGCTGGATGAATATTCAGTGAGAAGGGACACAGAACATTAATAAATTTTAGAAAACTTTCACTTATATTTTAAAATTTTTCCCCATTTAATTCAATGTATATAAAAAAAATGGTGTGAAGATACAAGATGGCCAAAGGAATTACTATTAGCCTTGTTTAGTTCATTTGCAGATCTGAGTATAGTTTATTGTAAGTAAAGAGGGGAAGAGTCATTCAAGACCTTTTCAGGCTAAATCTTTTGTTTGAGACAGAAATAGTATAGCTATCACAGGCTGCACTTGAGATTTCACATCTTTAGAGATAACTACTGGTTTACCATGATATTTGGGCTTAGAATAGATTGAGATTAGATCTATACACTTAGAATTTTCTTTAAGCCTAAACAATCATAAAGTACCCAGTGTTGTATATTATTGTTTTAAAAAGGTAAATATGGAGGTTGCTACTAGTACTGTTTCATTTTTCAAAACATTTTTTTGATAATTTTTTTTGGTCCATTGTAAATTGCATGAAATAAGGAATAACTGCATTGTAAAGTGTTTTTATCTATGGTTAGTCAATACATCAATTACACATACGATTCTTTTACTTTCACTGTGACATGAAGCAAGGGATGCAGAATATTCATCCCAAATGTACTATAGGTATAAGAATAAAAATTAAATTAAACCATTTTTAGATTTGAATTAGATATGATTGATTTAATGGTATTTTAAACTATCTAATACAATTTTCATAATTGCCATGGAGAAAATTTTATAGATCATATGCACATGCAATACCACAAATGGTTTCTATTAATTTGACTAGATTGATTCAGTGTATATGCCTTATATTGTGAAATACCTTGTAAGATTAAAACGGGAGTTACGTTTTTAAGATTTTGATGTAATAAGATACAAAACAACTCAGCCCACCTTACACAGGTATTGGTCACGCTCTGCTGATTACTTGTTTTCAAGGCCACAGTAATTGGATCCAAACCTTTTTGTATCCATTATGATGCAGCTATAAACCTTCATCCTGCAGGTAAATAAACCAATTAAAAAATCAACCTGTTTCAATTAAATTACGGAAGATGGCAAGTGGCATAAAGCGCAGTAAATGCCAGCTTTGTTACAAAAATGATTGATGTGGGGAAAAAAATAGCCTTAGTATTTAGTGATTTTAATCTGTGTTCGGAAATGAAAAGACTTTCCTCAATTACGGTATGTTAGGACTGTAAGAGGAAGCACTCTTCAGGTTGAGAGGTGTGATTTGGGTCAGCATTCGTGGGACGTGCCCTTTGATGGGACGTCAGAGCCCCTCTTATTATTCT
Organism: Saccostrea glomerata; assembly: GCA_003671525.1. Classification (NCBI taxonomy): domain Eukaryota; kingdom Metazoa; phylum Mollusca; class Bivalvia; order Ostreida; family Ostreidae; genus Saccostrea; species Saccostrea glomerata. Next base: position 867,945 of record PRKT01000020.1, on the reverse strand, counting down.
CGCATGAGAGCTTTGTTAGTTCAAGAAATCAATATTGCATTGCAGAGCTGAAATATTTTTGCTTTAGCATTATTGATGCTGGCTCAGAAGTGGTTGGTGTTTAATGGGAAATTTCTGTTCATTTTAGATACATGTCTGGCGTATTTTCTAAGAAATTGGTAAGTATGAAAATCTAGAGAGCAGTTCGTTAAATGACCAATTCTTATGAAGCTAAATTGTAACTGTAGGATGGAATTGATACTGGCTGTTTATTCAGGCTTTAGATATATACCTGATTATGGATTTATTGAAATCTTGTAGCTTCATCGATCATGGATGTTCAAAATCTATTGAGAATATTAGAATAATTTTTTCAGGAATTTTAGAATAAATATTTTATAAATCACAATGCAATAATAGATGTAATAATATAGCATGATATTTATTTCTGCAGAACATTTCATTAGATCTCTATAAAGTTCTAACTGGATTGCAAACTATTAAGAATTACTAGTATGTAAATTGAATTATAGTAATTAAATTTTAATACAGGTTTAATTAGATGTTAATGTTGACATCTTCTATAATGAAATCTTCCTGTTATCTAGTGAACTTTCAAAATTGAAAAAAAATATTTAGCATGAAATACAATATGGTTAATTGCTATTTATCTGCATCAGTTTGCTGTTGGTTTCAGAACTGGTTTTCGCGATGAAGTGGTGGATTTTTGTGGTGATATGCAGCGTGCTGTGTTGTCTGTCTGAGGCCAGACCTCATGAAAAGGTAAGTGTGTGGTAGTTTATGGTGATCTGTGGTGTGCGGTAGTATGCTGTGTTGTCTCTCAGAGACCTTGTGAAAAGGTATGAATCCAAAGCAGCTTTAAGAAACAGTAGGGCCAATTCTGGAACCTTTTTGACTTCAATATTAAAATGCACATAAAGTCGGGGCAATTTTCTATTACAATTATTAAATGAAACCTCCATTGATGCAGTTGTATCTTTGATTAACAGCAAAAGGCAATCCATGTAGAACTATTTTCTTAATTTAATTATTTAAAATTTTTATGAAATTTTTTATAATGACATCTTTGCTTTCCACAACTTAAAATAAAGCAGACCTAAATTTGAATTTTGGTGTATGTCTAGGTGAAGTTAATTAGTAGTAAACAGAGATAAATTGCTCATAGAACATATAGAAGGCTGGCAAATAGATTCTTTGTTTCTCTGATGTTTACAGAAAAAATCAATAGAATTATGGAAATTCAGAATTGGGCGATCTGTGTACATGCATAATGACTGATGACTGATTATGAACTAATAGTGTATTGTTCCCTGAGTCCTGAATTGAGGGGCCAGAAAGGGCCCGTAATCTAGAGTTACAAGAACATGAAGAAGGAATTCTACTGCTATTTTCAATTTAGGATTACATGAGTACCTTAACTGTGATGGATTATTATGCATACTAACTTTAATTAAAAATATGCACAAAAGTTATTTAGGTAATATTTAATATTTGATTGATTCTTAAGCATTTTTAATATGATATTTGATGGATAATTATCTATAACTTTAACTAAGAAGCACACAGCTAGCTGCCCATTAATCTGGAAATGTTTGAGTGGGGAAATTTTGCTTATTTTTTTGTGAGGCTGAAAGTTAAAAAAAATAATTCATTACGTTAACAGTTTATTTTTTTTGAAAGAGGCAGCATGTTTACCAAATACAGGTATACATACATGCATAAATTAAAAAGGAAAAGAAAGAATAATTTGATATAAAAGAAAACATGAACATTAACTGAAGACAGTGTAAAAAAAATAAAGAAATCAATAACTGCAGGAATTAATGAAGTCCATGTTAAAGTTAGAAACATTAATTATCTACATCACCATCACAGTTTATGTTTTGTAGTTTGTTATTCTGCTTATTATATTACAAAGTGAGTATTTTGTGCACCACACAAAATCATATTGGTCTATAAATTGTGTACAGTAAACACTTATTATAAGAGTGGTCTGATGGTGTTGTAGATGTAACAATTTCGTTATGACGGACTGCATTGCCATTCGTCCCCTCGCAGAAGATCACTTTGATCCCAATATAAATAATTACATGCGTAACCTCTGTTAACTACTTATATTATTCATCCGCCAGACACAATTTAAGCATGTTACTATATTCCCTTTAACCTCATTGTGTGGGGATACTAAATATTTTTCTGATATTAAAATTTTAAATTGCACTTGGACAAGAAATGTACTTCTTATACGAACTCTGTCAGATATTTATTATCATGATTATTGGGAAGAACTTGTCTCAAAACGTACTGTTACACCGTTAATTATAGACATTATTGGATGTTGGTTTCCAGTGGTCTCAGACAATTGAAGACTAGGACATAACTGTATTGGCTTTTCAGAAAATTGAAAAAATGTGCATGTTCATTTTATGGCAAAGTTTTATTTAAAACTTTCATTATCTTAAAAAATAACAAATGAAAGACAAATTCAAAGCCTCAAATTTATGTCTTAAACATAATAGACCTGCTACAAGATCAATATTGTACTGTTTATCAATCAAGCAATTTACAATAGCTAGGTTTGATGAAAGCTAGGCTAGTCACTCAAGTTAAGTGAATATCTGAGATTGCTTGTTTTATGTTGAATGTGTCTCAAAAACCATGGGACCACAAAATTAAAACATAAGCATTCCCATATAGTGAAGACCTCGGTTTTGTCATATGATGGCTGAATTGAACATGTTGAACATCAATCTCTACCCAGAGTTGTCGTTCGCTTCGCTACAACACCTCTTTCAACGTCTAAATGCCAAGATTCTTGGCAAAACTTACTTTCACCTATTGCATCAATAAGAATCCAAAGCTATTTCAATAATACTTAATCCCAATCTGAGTTTTATTCATGGAAAGAAATGTCTAAAAATAGAAAGTACTCAAGCAGATTTTTGAAAATCCCACACAGACTCAAATTTGGAAAGTCCATTAAAATGAATGACATTCAAACTGCATCTGATTTTTTTTTTGCTGAATACAAAATCAATAAGTTGATTCCCAGGCCCTCAGTGATAGAAGAGTTAGCTGAAGATAATGTGCAGGAATTATTCAGTCATAAATATCAAATCCATTGGAATTGACTGCTTAGCATTTTGAGACCACAGGGAAATGACTGAATTTTTCTGTTCTTAATGGCATTTCTAAAATTATGAATGGATCAATAATTTCATGTATATTTAGAATATTTTTTTGTTCAGAGAATTTTCATTTTCCCTTGCAAATTTTGTTGATGAAACATCTAGGTATGACTAAATGTGCATGATTATGGCTTTATCGAACAACTGTGACTTTGTACAATTGAAAAGCAGTGACAAAGATAATAAACATGTCCAACTCAGAAAAAACTGATTATTTGTAAATCGATTAAATTTTTTAATGATATGTTATTTAAATAAGTTGTCAATAATATGAATTGGGATTAAATTTTTGGAAAGTCTATACAGATTTTTTTTACTGTATTTAAATTCTTCATTTGATAACCAGATTGATACCAATCATGCTAATAGGGGGATATGTAAATAAAGAAGGTGTCAAATCAATACATAATTGAATAAATAATTGAATTAAAGTAAATCTTGACTAATCCAGCCACTATTGGTTCCAAAGAAATTGGCCAGATTAGACAACATACTGAATTAGATAACATACTGAATTAGACAATATAAAAAAACTGAGATTACGAAAAGGGACTTGAAGTTAACATCGTATTACATAAGATTTCAGTATAAACAAGATCGGGATTTAACATTAGTTTCACTGTATAAACTGATGAAATCAACAGTAACAATGAAGTTTAGAGCTATACTTATAGACCACACAGAGAAAGAGAGAGATGTGGCAACCCAATCCCTAACTTTGCATGTCTAAATTGTATAATTCATGTGATCATCAGCTGATCAGATCAGCCAGAATTTCCTCATGATTAATGAGAATGTTCTCAGCTGAGAAATTTCAATTAATCAATGGTCAGAAATTCTGTGTTCCTCACATCATATTGTGAAACTTCATTTATCATTCAAAGAGTAGCAAGACATCCACCACAAATCATTTCAACTAATGAGCATGCTTAATGCATTACATTTCTTAATCTGGCTTTGTTGTAATAAACATTGATATGAGATGTATTCTAATGAAATATTGTAGCACTTATAGTAGTATTTTGATCCCATAATGGTATATTTCTATTATCTTAATCTCTAGCTTATCTGCATCCCCCTCCTTTTTTGGGAATTTACACCTGAATTAGGTCCCTACCTTGACCAGATGTTTGATGAACTCAGCTCTGTTTGGTTTTGGATATTACCATGGTAACTGTCTGAGATTACATCATGACCTCTGCTAAGTTTAGTTTCAAATATTACCATGGCAACTGTCAGAGATTATATCATGAACTCAGCTCTGTAAAAATTGTTTACAGACAGACGGACAGACAGACGGACAGACGGACGGACGCCGGACGCATTACTATGGCATAAGCTCTTCTGGACTCTGACCAGTAGAGCTAAAAAGCAACATTTAAATGTTATTCCTGTTTTATCAATTGTTTGAACATGAAATGTGTTAAATTGGTACAGAGGGCGCACAGAAAAACAGGAAGTTGATAAAAAATTCATCCAAAAATGAATCCCACCATATGGCTTGTCTAAACAAAGAGCCTGCTAAAATTTCAAGTATCTGCTGCCATGACTAATTGCTGGTAGTACTGTGATGAAAATCTGTTACTGACAGACACACACAGAAACAGACACAGGTAAAGGGTAAAATAGTTAACACCACCACCACCCCCCCCCCCCCATCTCCCTTGGAGCAGGGGTATAATAAGGGAATAGATTAAAACTTCTATCTTCTCCATAAGTAATGACACAGTGAAACCTGTCTAATCTGACATGCAACAGGAGACAACATGTGTGTCCGAAAAAACAGGACATTGAGATTACACAATATGACAAAACAGTAAAATGAGAATTTAAATAAAGATCCCTTAATTCAGTGAAACAGATAACACAGGTGCCAGGTGAGGCAGTTTTAACTGTATATTCTTCTGCTTCATAATAATACATTTATATGATGTAATTGGAGCTGATAAATCAGATAATGTACATTTCTATACCAATGCCAGATATATTAATATAGTTGGTAATATTTCTATCTGATATTAAATATTTGCAGGATTTAATGACAGTTTCTCATCCTTTGAGCAAATTATTAACTATAAAATATTGCTTCTATAAAATGACCAACACAAATTATCTTTCAATGGACTAACAATATCTTCAAAGAGAAAGGTAAAACTTCTATGCATTTGCATTTCCTTCTATTATACAATGGAGAAAGAAAAGAAATTTCCTCATGCACAAAAAAGCTTTAGCAATTTGCAAATTTCTGAATTTACGGCATCAAGGACACAAACAGATCTGTCACTTGTCCATGTGTCAATATAAAATCAATTCTTTCTTCAGACAATCCCCGGAAAAATCATGTCTGTATTCAATTAAGGAAGTGGGGACTTCTAAGATTGTCAGCAGTAATTGTCAAGTAAAGAAAAAGAGGAAACCTTCAGGGAATATTTACATGTAAACTGGTGTGCATACATGGTCTATAAAGGATAGGTATAAGAAAGAAATATATTTACAAACTGAAGACTTCTACTATTCTTTTTGAGGGGGGTGTCATTTTTTTTCCAGGTAAGATGTCAAATTGTCTTCCCTTATCATCTCCCTTCTTTTCAAAATTGATCCACGTAAGTGCCTGATATGTTTAATTTTTATACAGAGCATGAAATAAAATATTTTTTTCATTGATTCATGAATAAAAGAATTTTAAGTCATTACAACATTATTCAATTTTGACGAAAAATATTCATCTCACCATTTGGGCTCTGTGAATATTGTACTTCTCAGGTGGCAAATACATTGTAATGAACTCAAAAACAGCAATAAAGATTCTTGGCAAAACTTACTTTCACCTATTGCATCATAAATTATGAATGTAAAACTTCTATATTCTTCTTTAACATGTTAAATAAAAGTTTATTTATGAGAATTAGAATCAGATATTGCTTTTTCACCATATTCTTTAAGGGATTATTTCTCGGCAGGATATTACGAACGTGGAAAATTTTAAATGCATTGTCGATAAATATCAACATGATTTAGTTTTTATAGACAAACAAGGTGTAGCATTAACACATATATAGAAATGTAAATGTGTTAATCTTCTTGTGGACAATTTTAAACAACATTTAAAAAAAATCACTTTCCTCCGCTTCCGTACTACTTTTTAGACGTTGACAGAGGTATAAGTGGAACGATAACTCTGGGTAGAGATCGGTTGAACATACTGACATAGTTGTGATTGTATCTAGATAAAACTATGTTGTACCAAGGGACAATCTCATCGAGGTGGCAATGCAATATTTATTGTCTATATCCGTAGTACTTGTGAAACTATTTTTTTCCTTTAGATCTAATATTCTCTAGAGTTCTCTCAAATTACAATTGAATGATGTACATTTAAGTAATCGGAAAAAAAAAAATCCTTATTTGAGACCCTGTACAGTATTGTAATGGCTGTTAATTAAGGTGGATTGTTTTCCTCTTACTTACTTCACTAGACATCTTTGTTGAAGGGGGTCCCCTGGGTATTTAGCTTTGTCTACAGTCTATTTTGAGATATTTTGTTGGAGGGGTTCCCTCGGGTATTTATAGCTCTGTCTGTTGTCTGAGGTATGGTCTGGCAGGAAAAGGTTCCTGGAACAATTGATTTATTGACAGAGTTTTATTTTACCTTCTGATTATTCATACAGATGTTCTGGAATCTGAGATACTCTGGAGAGAAATTCTTTGAGAAAGCCTTATGATTCTCTTGAAAGCAAAGAATATCATTGATTTATTGATTAAGTGCTCTAATACATCCCATTTAAGAATTTTTCAATGATATAGAGATGTCACCAGTTGAAATGGTGACCTATGCCAAGCACCTTTAGCCATAGACATTGATTGAAGTGTGGTTTGTCTATCATTCCATTTACTAATAAGTTATGGAACCTACCTCATTTTAAAGATCACGTCTGAAGATCCATTACTCTTGTCCTTTTGACCTTGGAATTTGACATTCTTGTTGAAAACTTTAACTTTAGTTATATTATTTGTGACCTTTTTGAGTTTGACCTTTGGGTTTGAATATGACCAACTTTTGCAAATACTTTAACTTTGCCCATAATTGTAGAAACGGTAGTGCCAGGGCTTTAATCATACTGCACTTGTACAATACTTGTTTTGAAACCTTCCATTGGGTACATACATAGGGACCTTTTGCCTCTGACCTTAAAGTTTGATATACTGTAATCTGGAATTGGAATTCATAATATGTTTTCTGAAAGTATAAAAAGGCAGGAACTCTTTGGATTATGCCTGCCTACCAGGGATTCCGTTTGCTTTATGTTTCCATTATCGGGTTTCCTCTGATGAACCAAAGTCAGCTTACAAAATCAAATTACTATCCACAACAGGTTTGAATCTCCCAGATTACAATGGAAATCAATTGATTTCCTCAGTTTTTGGATGCTTTTTTTGATATGTGTTCTGTAATTCATTGGATGCTTCTTGTAATTTTCTTCTATCAGTTAATGAACAGATTACAAGCATTGTGTATAGAATGTGAAATTTCTACAGGGTATTGTTGGCTTGACTTGTAAATTGAGAAGAAAATAATGATAAACAATGCAATGCGATGGCAATGCATTCCAGAATAACAAAAATTAATCAAAAGAGTCCTATTCAAATACAATGAAGGGTTAATGATTTACAGTCTTGACTCAATCAATTTCAAAGTCTCATTGCTCAGTATCTGAGGTCTTTGAGATCAATTCTCACCAAGATGAACTTTCATTTTCAAAGTCACCAGATAGGTAGAAAAAATGGACTCAATTTTAAGTTTAAATTCCTTCTAAACAAGGGCTTCAAAGTAAGAATCCAAAGCTATTTCAATAATACTTAATCCCAATCTGAGTTTTATTCATGGAAAGAAATGTCTAAAAATAGAAAGTACTCAAGCAGATTTTTGAAAATCCCACACAGACTCAAATTTGGAAAGTCCATTAAAATGAATGACATTCAAACTTCATCTGATTTTTTTTTTGCTGAATACAAAATCAATAAGTTGATTCCCAGGCCCTCAGTGATAGAAGAGTTAGCTGAAGATAATGTGCAGGAATTATTCAGTCATAAATATCAAATCCATTGGAATTGACTGCTTAGCATTTTGAGACCACAGGGAAATGACTGAATTTTTCTGTTCTTAATGGCATTTCTAAAATTATGAATGGATCAATAATTTCATGTATATTTAGAATATTTTTTTGTTCAGAGAATTTTCATTTTCCCTTGCAAATTTTGTTGATGAAACATCTAGGTATGACTAAATGTGCATGATTATGGCTTTATCGAACAACTGTGACTTTGTACAATTGAAAAGCAGTGACAAAGATAATAAACATGTCCAACTCAGAAAAAACTGATTATTTGTAAATCGATTAAATTTTTTAATGATATGTTATTTAAATAAGTTGTCAATAATATGAATTGGGATTAAATTTTTGGAAAGTCTATACAGATTTTTTTTACTGTATTTAAATTCTTCATTTGATAACCAGATTGATACCAATCATGCTAATAGGGGGATATGTAAATAAAGAAGGTGTCAAATCAATACATAATTGAATAAATAATTGAATTAAAGTAAATCTTGACTAATCCAGCCACTATTGGTTCCAAAGAAATTGGCCAGATTAGACAACATACTGAATTAGATAACATACTGAATTAGACAATATAAAAAAACTGAGATTACGAAAAGGGACTTGAAGTTAACATCGTATTACATAAGATTTCAGTATAAACAAGATCGGGATTTGACATTAGTTTCACTGTATAAACTGATGAAATCAACAGTAACAATGAAGTTTAGAGCTATACTTATAGACCACACAGAGAAAGAGAGAGATGTGGCAACCCAATCCCTAACTTTGCATGTCTAAATTGTATAATTCATGTGATCATCAGCTGATCAGATCAGCCAGAATTTCCTCATGATTAATGAGAATGTTCTCAGCTGAGAAATTTCAATTAATCAATGGTCAGAAATTCTGTGTTCCTCACATCATATTGTGAAACTTCATTTATCATTCAAAGAGTAGCAAGACATCCACCACAAATCATTTCAACTAATGAGCATGCTTAATGCATTACATTTCTTAATCTGGCTTTGTTGTAATAAACATTGATATGAGATGTATTCTAATGAAATATTGTAGCACTTATAGTAGTATTTTGATCCCATAATGGTATATTTCTATTATCTTAATCTCTAGCTTATCTGCATCCCCCTCCTTTTTTGGGAATTTACACCTGAATTAGGTCCCTACCTTGACCAGATGTTTGATGAACTCAGCTCTGTTTGGTTTTGGATATTACCATGGTAACTGTCTGAGATTACATCATGACCTCTGCTAAGTTTAGTTTCAAATATTACCATGGCAACTGTCAGAGATTATATCATGAACTCAGCTCTGTTTGGTTTTAGATATTACCATGGTAACTGTCTGGTATTATATCATAAACTCAGCTCTGTTTGGTTTTAGATATTACCATGGTAACTGTCTGGTATTATATCATGAACTCAGCTCTGTTTGGTTTTAGATATTACCATGGTAACTGTCAAAGATTATATGAACTCAACTCTGTTTATAGCTATAACCATGGTAACTGTCAGAGATTATATCATTAACATGATTAGCATGGTAACTGTCAGGGACTTAACTGCCTCCTTTCCTCCTGGAGTTTAGAATAAACTTTTATTAACCTCTTGACAGCCAATTAAGAAGCTCTGAAAAAATTCTAATATCAGTTGAAGTGAGATCACCATGATCATGATAAATAAATTCAAAGCTCTGAAGGAAGTTTTTATATTGATTTTCTTTACTCTGTTCTTAACTCTGTTCTTAATTAAAAAAACTTCTTTTGAACTAATTTTACATATTTATACCCCCCGCAAATGAAGTTTGGGGGGGTATATTGAATCACCTTGTCCGTCTGTTTGTCTGTCTGTCCGTCTGTCTGTTCAAACGTGTCCAGTTCATATCTTTCTTACGTAAGAACCCTAGAATCTAATACTCCACACAAAGATTGCCCATGACCTAATGGTGTGTCATGACCTTGACCCAAAGTCATTTGGGGAAGTTCAAGGTCACTGGAAGAAAATTTTCATAATTTGTGTCCAGTCCAAATCTTTCTCATGGATAAACTTGGTAGGTTCTCATTTCACACAAAGATGGCCCATGACCTAATGGTGTGTCATGACCTTGACCCAAAGTCATTTGGGGAAGTTTAAGGTCACTGGAAGAAAATTTTCATAATTTGTGTCCAGTCCATATCTTTCTCATGGATAAACTTGGTAGGTTCTCATTTCACACAAAGATTGCC
>PRKT01000020.1:817957-839385 GCA_003671525.1 Saccostrea glomerata | reverse complement strand
AGAATCTAGGAATATTTTTATTATGGCCTAATTCTGTAGATCACTAAATTTTCGCGACAGCTTATTTTTGCAAGATAGTCATTGTCTTTTGATTAGCGAGACAAAATTTTCACGAATCGTGGTTACTGCTCTATACAATCTTAAGGAATACTATTATATGCGAGAATTAAATTTTCGCGAGCACACTGTCTCACGTAATTACGCGAAAATAAAGTTCTCACAAATAAAAAGTGATTTACAGTATATAAAATGTAAAGTGTGAAATATTTAGATGCAAAAATCTAGACAATAAAGGATCTAGATTGTGAATTTTATTACATTGCTGCATATACAGTAGATAAATATTCTCTTGCCATACTCTGAGATTTCTTTTTGTTTCCCATTTCAACAAGTTTTCTTGTGTTGATAATTGGGAAATTGTCAACAACTTCTGAAATATGGTTACTTCCCTAAGAAAACTTTCTGTTGATAAATGCAATGAATTCTTTAAATAATGCCTGTATATTTTATTGCATGAAGATAATACAGGATTCAGGGAAGACAATATTTTTAAAATCCCCCCCCCCCAGATTTAACCCATTTACAGCTGAAAGCTATTTATAAAATCAATATTAATTGTTTGCAGAGGAATTCTTCCCAATGCACAACTGCTTCAAACATTTTATTTAAAATCAATGAAAATATTTAAGATACTTTGAATTATGTATAATGATAAGGGAAGTTCCAATCCAAGTGCAAAATTATATGAGATATAACGGGTATACAAGTTATTTGCAAATTCTCTTTTAAATTTATCTTTGAAGAATAAAAATTTTTCTCTCACTGTTGAATTTTAAGTATGATAGGGAAAATGGAATTAAAGCTATATTTATTTAAAAGAAAAATATCAACATAAATAAAGACTAAATCAACTGCACTTTACTTGAAAAAATATTTCATTTAAAATCTTAACTCCTGTACATGATTTGCTCAGGTAGTTCATATTTAAACTCTTTAATTTGAAAAACAAGTCTTTTGTCATCATTGGAACCAACAAGTTTTTCTCTCCATTACACCGCCTTGAATGCAGTGTATCGGAGAGAAAACCTGTTGGTTCCAACGTTGGTCTTTTGCAAGAATCAGAAATATAACGATGTGTTTCATTGCAAAACTTTTTTGAATTTCATTATTTAAGTGGACATAGAAGGGATTGACCATGAGCAATTTGTAATATCACTTTGAATTGGCTGGGTTACATGTAATTGTTAATATTGAAATAGTTTTCATAAGCATTTCAAAAAGTTTTGGCATCATGAAAGGTTTTGGTGGAATTTTAAAATTTTGACAATTGGATCTAGGAGTACATGTAAGTTGTGATGGCTGATTTTCGTGCTTAACTACTACATGTACTTCTAAAAACTACTACGATAAAATTTAAAAAATCTCTTCCTTTATAGAGACCAACTCTAGCTGCCATGTTTTGGAGGTGACCCCTGGGAGGTCACCGTACATGTGCAGTAAGGCCACCAGTACACTGTCCACGCTCCTGGACTGCCATGACACCTGTCTCCGTGGACACTGCGAGGCGTTCAAGTTCCTCACCAATGGCTTCTGTGAAATCTACTTTGACAAGTCCTGTATAGAGATGTTAGAGAAAGGACGAGAGAATTACTATGTCAGGAGATGTGCTAACCCAGAAGGTTAGGTTTCTGATAAAGTGAAATTACGATTAATGATTGTAGAATTGGTCTTTAGTGCTTGCATAAAACTGTGTAAAAAAATATTTTAATTTCAAGAATATTAATAAAAAAATTGAAGTATAGAAGACAAAGAATTTTTGCCTGAAAACAGATTGCAATTAAAATGAATTGTCTTGGCAAAATTCCCTGTACATAGTTAACATGGTTAAACAGCAAAATGTATCAGATATTCTTTGACAAAATCAATGTTAATATTCTTACCTCTTGTCCCTGTCTCAGACTGTTCTTACCACGAGGTTCAGCTTCCAGCCTCAGCCCCCTGTGAGATCCGGTCTAACAAGATCAGTTCATTTGAGGGCTGTCGTGACAGCTGTGAGGACTGTATAGCCATTAAGTATGACTACAACACCGGGGACTGTCACCTCTATAACCAGGAATCCTGTATAACTCAGAAGTCTGTTAATTACATCAAGAGAGATTGTGGAGAGACAAAGGGTAGGAACACGCATAATGTTACATCATCAGATTGTCATTAGAATTAGCTTATAACATAGCCACAGAATTTGAATTTGTTTAACAAAAACATCAAATATGACAATTGGCAAAATATTTTCATTGGTAGCTTGACAGCAATCATAAATAAGATTGAAGACAGTTAAATAGTTTGTGAGAATGTATGCAGCACTTTCAAGATTTCAAGATATATTTTGCGTTTATATGCTTTTTAGTCGTTTGGATAATTTTTTGATCACCATTATATATCTCTTTGTCAGATGTATCTAGTCAAAGAGAACCAACATTACACCGAGTCAAAAGACCAGATGACAAGGCACAACTCAAGGCACACCTAACAGTGCAAGACGAAGATAAAACTGGTGTAATTCTACCCTCAGAGAAACCAGATGAGAACCAGAAAGTGCCAGATATAAAAGTTAGCCTGGAGAAGGTCACCTCTAAACAACCCACAGAGAAGGGACATTATGACAACGCCCTGGATCCCAAGACCCTGAAGGACAGAGTGGAGGAGGCCATGTTTTCTGATTTGTGTACGACCCAGGAGTATGTCAAGATGAAGGCCGACATCCTCAGATACCACTGTGTCCGCTTCCAGGAGAAGGACTGCTCCCCCACAGCTCTCTACGGCAGTAAGTGGCTACTGGTCTAGGTGTAAGGCATGTAAAGATGTAGGCAATGATTCATACATGTTCTTACATGTAGTTATAGGTGAAAGAAATGTGTTTGTTTGTATCTACATGTATTTGTGGAAAGCCAATTTTTCAGGAAATTCGTTTGCAACACTAACTCCATTTCCTTAACCCTCTTCATCCCCCAAAATAAATGGAAATGCAGTACTGACCTAATCTTAATCATTGATGTCTTAACAGAAAGGGATTATCTGGCCTCCTTGATGTTCAGTTACTATGACAAGAACATGGACAACAAAATCATCCGAGATGAATTATGGGACATCTGGGTCACAGAACCGTTTCAGCGCATGTTTGCCTCGTGCTCCCTCATGGACATGTTCAGATTTGAAAACATTCAGGATGATGAAATACAAGAAGAGGAATTCCTCAAGGCATTTGGTAATACATGATGTACATGTACATTGTTCTGATGTAATTTAATTGTCTTTTACAACAAATGAAATCCATAAAAATCGGAGAGAAAAGCAATTTTAAAAATATTTAAGATATTGATTAGTTGAGAGAGAAGACTTAAAATTAGGGCATAAAGAATGTTGTGTAACACATTGTAGGCTTATAATGTATGTCTTTAACTAAAAGAAATGAAATACAAAGAATTAGCAATAACACATAGTAGGCTTTTAATGTATGTCTGTAACTAAAAGAAATACAAAGAATTTGCCATTTGTAACATAGAAAAAACTTTAGAGGGAGTAAATTGTTCCGTATTTGTCAGATTTAGAGATAGCTGCATTTGAGGAGGAATTTCAGGAGGTGCCGACATTAGCGACGGTTGGTAATGGACTGGAGCTGCGATGTGGAATTTCCCCATCCTCCGAGAATTCCCACATTATCTGGAACCGACACAACACAGATCTAGAGACAGTAGCTTTTCCAGGAATCGCTGTAAGTTTCTCATTAAATTCACAAACACATTTTTTTACTTTAGTTTATTGCACCATAATGTTTCAGAAGAAAATATTGTTATGTGAACGCCATAAAACGTCTGTCTGGAAATTAATGGCTTATTAGTTTTACACTTATAATTGTCACTACATGTAGCTTTTCAAAGTAGATTTGAAAATAAAAAAAATTAGGAATCCTTTAATAATTCTATGAAAAAATATATTTGAAAAAAAATTTTTTTGGCAGCTTTATTTCTGCTTCTTGGCAGCTTTATTTCTGCATGTAAAATTATCTCTTGAATTGTCTAATTTTTCACCAGAATATTGATTAAATACTCCTAAGTACCCTTTACCGCTGAGCTCAATGTATTTCAGGTTTTCTCTGATGGGACGTTATACTTTGAGAATGTAGGCATCCATCACATTGGCAACTGGACCTGTTACGACCAGTATAGACCTGGATTCAAACAAGTCCATGAGTTAAAAGTTAATGGTGAGTACAATGAGTTAGGTTCCTTAAACCATTTTAGTTAAAACTCGAATGTTAAGCATGAAAAAAAATTTTTTGGAAAATATAATGAAATGGACAATTTTTATTTTAGAAAAATATATTTTAAAAGATGGCAAATTTCAATCTGTTGTAAACTACAGTCACTTCAATAAAGTTTTTGTCTTGTATTATTCTATTATACGTTGAATCTTGTATGAAAATTTTGATGTTCTTTTGATGAAAACAAATTTACTTTCAGTGTGCTATTTAAAGCTTTCCTCTTTCAGTTCTGCCCACCGTTAAGGTGTCCCCCTCCCCTATGATGTTGTGTGATATATAAAGCTTACCTCTTTCAGTCCCAGTCCCACCCATTGTTAAGGTATCTCTTTCCTCTATGATATGATATGTGCTATATAAAGCTTTCCTCTTTCAGTCTCACCCATCGTTAAGATATCCCTGTGTTATGTGCTATATAAAGCTCTCCTCTTTCAGTCCCGCCCACTGTTAAGGTGTCCCCCTCCTGTATGATGTTGTGTGCTATATAAAGCTTTCCTCTTTCAGTCCCTCCCACGGTTAAGGTGTCCCCCTCCTCTATGATGTTATGTGCTATATAAAGCTTTCCTCTTTCAGTACCGCCCATTGTTAAGGTGTCCCCCTCCTCTATGATGTTACCTGTGAGTGGAGTGGACATTCACCTTCACTGTCAGGGAGTAGGAATTCCACCCCCCACCATCCAGTGGCAGTTCAATGACAAGGTCATCCCAGCCTCACCTGATCACTACGCCAGAATGCGTATGTTCAAAATACATTTCATGCACCAAATTTATTATTTTTTTGGTTATTTATTGTTCAGCTTTAGAAAAAAACTAAGTGCTGTTACATATAACTCCAAATGCTGCAGTGCATTGCATTTACATCACTATTTGCTGCACGCTTTTAACATCAGAAACAGTGATATCAAGAAATCTGTAGCTAGATAATGAGATTACAATACAAAATACAAAGGGGAATCAATCTTATACATTTTGATTTTGAAAATATAGGAAATGATTCTTTTTCAAATTTTGTAGATGAGAATGGGACTCTGATCATTAAGGACTCTAATTACCAGAGAGACTCTGGGGCATATAAATGTCTGGCCACAAACCCAGCTGGCAGCAGTCAGGATATAGCCATGTTATACATTCAGAAACCAAACCAGACTGAAAAATGTAAGCTTCCTGTAAAACCCAGTAACATGACTTTTGTATATTACAGAGCTTTTTAAGGATTCTCGTAATTATATTTATTCATTTACAAATAATTGAAGACTTCCAAACAACAAACTTGCATGGCAGGATGATATTAATGATACCTTTTACACTTTACTTGCTAACATTTTGAAGATTATTGGTTATCTTTTTTTTTGCTCTACTTCATTAAAGTAATCTAGCAACCTTTATGAATTTGATTAAGTAATTAATTACCTCAATGCTGCTGTCTTTCAGTGTACGGGAAGCAGACCACTAGGCAGGAGACCTTCTTTGTGTTTCACCAGACGGGCTACAGCGCCTACAACCCCAGCGGGTGTTACACCAAGCGACAGGTCCACAGCAGCTTCGGACACCTGAAGTACATACCTGAGGAGCTGGACGGGCCCATCTACCTGTGTGACCAGAGGAAGGACTGTGTGTGGGGACAGGTGGTCAACGTCAGGAACAAGTTTCTATATATAGCTCAGCCAAAAGAGCACAGGGTGGTGGTGATAGACTCGGCCGAAACCATGAACCCAATAGAGGTCAGTATGTCGGAGATACTGTCATTTTCTTTCTTGAAAGCAATTTTCATTTATTTTATACAATTTTGTTAACTTTATGTTAAAAACATTTTCCAAGTATACCTATACATACATGATACGAAAATGCTTTGACTTCATCGACAGATTAATACAGTGTACCAGTATGTGGATAATAAGTAAAGAGAATTATGGAAGAGTGACTACTGATTTAACTTTTTTTTCACAAGTCAACTGAGGTTTCAATTTCTTATTGTCAGTTTATCAACACTGATCAGTTTCCGACAAAACTGTACTACGTAGAACATTTGGACGAGGTCTGGGTTTTATGCTGGAACTCGGAGACAGACACAGGAAGTAAAACCATCGTGGTAATTAGAGAGGCCAGTTCTGACGTGCGCCATCGTATGGTCCACACTCAGCCCGTCGGATACAAATTTGATCTGGTAAGGAATAAACATAGTATGAATATATTGGATGTGTCAACATTATAGAACAATATTTGCTGAGAATTAATGAGTTTTATTTTATTATGATGAGAAACGTTTTGTTCATGAGCAAAAATTTTTTTGCAAGCTAAAATGGTTAGTATGCTGTTGGTTTATATTAACAAATCAATCTAATTGTAATTTTTTTTTGGGGGGGGGGGAAATTAATATATTTTTGACTCTTAGAATTAAAAATTATACCTGTTTAAATTAACAGATCTCTAGTTTACATAGCTAAATTATGATGCTGCAATGTTAAAAAATAATTAATTCGAAGAATCGATCACCTTGTTTTGATGTCAAATCTGGAAAATTTTTCAAAACACATACTTTCTGCAAAAAAGTACAAATTGAATGTATATTTTTTTCAGGTTCAGGACATGTTCTTACCACCCACCAATGACCTCCATCACAACCTGCAGTATGGCTACGTCATTCACCGTGACCAGCACAGCCTGTTTAAGTTGGAGCTGGAGTCTATGAGGTACACTAAGGCTGTAGATCTTGAGATCTTTAACTGTGTACCGCAGGACGTCGCCTTCATACCCCTTGGTAAGCCTCTAGTGACAGGGCTTAGTTTTTATGGTAGAATAATAAGTCTCGTTACTTCTAATTATGAAAAAATTATGCTCACCACTCGAGGAGAATTCTTTTAAAATACTCTATTTCTGCAAGTTATGTTTCCAGACATCTGGTAATATCCTGGTAATGGCCTCAAAAAAAAATTCATTGTCTCCAGTACCCATGATTGATTGTGCTTCATTCCTCTCTCCATCACTCTTGAGGCTTTTCATACCATTTCTCTCCTTTTCATGAAAAATGTTTAAATATACTGTCAAATCAAATACACAAGGGTGCCTAAGATCAAAATGGGATTTGATTTTTTTGAACATTTACGGTATTTCCATAAAGATATACGAAAATAAACTAAGAATATCAACAATCATAATGCCTTTACTTTTTTAGGCAAGGAGAATCATCCAAGAAGGAACAAAGGGAGTTCATTTTGAATTTCTATTTCAGGAGGACATGTTGTTGTGGAATGTCTACAATCCACCCCCAGTGGTTCTAAGACCCTGCAGATCTTAATAGACTATATAACTGACATACCTGTCTCTAATGTTACCCTGCCTGGTACCCCTTATGTATCTCCAGACTCCAAGAACATTGTGACTGTAGACAAAGACACGGGGAAGGTCAACATTGCCAAGGTCACGGGGAAGGGTAAGTAGGGGGGAATGATTAAAAGAAAGGTTTCTGTTTATGGACCATAAGCTTCTACAATATAAAGAAAAAATAATACAGAATATCAAAAGAAAAAGGATTCCAACATTATTTGTGTTGGAAATAATTATAGGACATTTTATTTTATAATGCATAATCCTACTACATGTTTAATTCTATATAGTCTAAATAATTGGAAAAGCAAATAAATTTAAAAATACAAATCATAAAAACAAAAAAAAATTTTTGGATATGCATTTTCAGGAGAAATCTCCAAGATGACAGAAGTTATAGTTGATTCTAAGGTCAGTGGTGTGACCTTTTTCCCATCAAACCAAGGTCATGGTTACAAAGTTGTCATGACATCACAAGAACTACCAGAGATCTACTCCGTACAACTGGACAATGGGAAGATTACCACACTAAAAGGTACTCCTTTTATATGCCTTACCAAATAAATTAAGTCTTATTTCAGTGTGTATTTCCAAGGATTGAGAGTCTTTAATCACCCTTGTGTCTAGCAAGTTGTTTACTTGCCAATGGATTTAAAAAATATATATATATATATATGATAAAAATGTTCATTGTCTGTTGTTGGTGTTTTCCTTGTCATCATTGTAAAATTTCACCTCCATATCCACTGGACTAATTTCAATCAAACATTGAAAACAGTATCTTTTGATGAAGGAAATTAAATTTGATCAAAAGAAGGACCTCATCCAGGGGTTACGAGAAAAAAATTGCATGAATCTTTCTATCAAATGCCTTATGAACTTTTTGTGTAAATATATTTTTGTCTTGTTTGGAATAAAAGAATAAAGTATATTTTGTATGATGTTCTAATTTTAGACATCGGAGAACCCCAGATGTCCTTGAACTCTTTCACTCCAGTTTCCCGTGCAGTGATTGGAGGAGATTATTTCAGCAGGTTCTTTGCCACCCCATCAAAAGACACTCTGCTGATTCTGAATGGACAGAGTCTTTACAAAGACTGTCAGTTGTCTGGCCTTAAAAACCCTGACAAAGTGGCGTACAATGTGGCATCGTTAGTGTGAGGGACCATTTTAAAAAGTACCCTACAGTTTGGCATATGTAATGTGAGGGACCATCTCAAAAATGTGATTATGTAAGGGGTTGTCTTAATAATTTGAAGTATCACAAGTCATTTGTAAATGTAAACACCCATCACAATGTCCCTTTTGTTCTCAAATACTTGAGTGTTAATATTGAATAGGTATTGGTATGTTTTGAAGTTCTTAGTGTATGATTTTCAAATCTGCACAAACACATGTATCATAAGTATAATGTATTTTAGTTTCTTATTCAGTTCACTGTACTGTTGTGAAATTTTTAACAATTTATGTTTATCTTGAATGAATTAAATTCATGTGATTTTGGAAGTTGAAAATGCATGTCCACAAAGTTGAACTGCTGTGTGAATAATTATTATAATTTGTTAATGATTAATCATTGATGGATAAAGTGAGTCCCATTTATCATGTTAATGAGTATCACATTTTAATTTTGTATGTGTATATTTATGTTACTTAATTGGTTTAATGAGTATGAGTGTGAAATCTCTTGTAGCTTATGTCTTCTTCATGTGAAAGTATCTCTCAAAAGAGATTTATAAACACTGTTTTAAGAAGTCTGAATTGTGAATGAGAGGAATTGGATTCCAACAGTTTAGTCCCCTGTATAGACTAGTACTCTGGATGTCACTGACTTGCACCCAATGCAGTGGCAGTAACTTATATAATGTAGTGATTTACTTTTGGGTCATCATTTTACAATGACAATAACTTCGATAAATGCATTGAAAAAACAAAGACAGATAGAGTTCTGAGTCAGCTGAAGTCATTAGCAGTAATTTGAGGAATGATTTGAGTTGTCTTTAGACAATGACAATAGCTTAGATATAGTGCAATCAGCTTAAGTTAGTGACTATAACTTGTAGGGATGACAAAGGCAGATTTGCTTCTGAGTCAGCTTTAGTCAGTTAACAAGTGTGTGTTCACAGAACACATTGTAGTGTGTCTGTAGTAGGCAACAGTAGACTAGGTTGCTGCCTGGTTCAAACTGTTTCTGGTGTCCTATGTGAAGGTTGTATTAATTAAGTATTAAAACTCATGTTATCTCTTTGAAATTTGGAAGATTTTTATGACCATTAATTTTACATACCTATAGGATAAATTTTAAGAATTATAAATGCCAAAGATGTTTAATCTGTCTGTATTGGAATCTTGAAAATAAGGAAGATAGGAAATTTACAGTCTTAATTAGATAGGATGTATTGATTGTTGTATGTTTGGTTTATATGGACTTATTCATTCAGTTTTTTCCCTAGATCCCAGGCTTTTTACGCATCATAGAAAATGTGAATATTGTGCTTTAGGCTTTGTGGTAAAATACAGGCACAGCCGACAGGAAACATTTTGAGTTCTTATTTCATAGCGAGCCTAGTGATTCAAATATTTTCATATATCTTTGATTTTGCAGTTTATTAACTGTATCTTGTGTGTATGTACTTAAATTGTTTTTTGATTTATTAATTTACAATCAATTTACCATGTCAGAATTAATTTTACGCAATATGCTTTTTTTTTTTTTTTTTACTTTTCCCCATTTTTTTAAGTATTTAGAAGATCATTTGTCACTAATAGATTGTGATTTTACATTTTATTAACCTGTATAGATATTTTGTATTATTTTGTAAAATGTTTTAAAATCAACAATAAGATCTTTATTTTATTTTATTTTTTTTCATTGAACAATATTTGTTTCACAACATATACACGAAAATGTATATAGAGTAGATGTTTTGTGTATGTTTTTAAAAAGTGAAAAATCTCTATACAGGAATAAAATCTCTTGTCCTAGAAAGTTAAAATTAAAATCATGTCCAAAACTACAAATTATGGCTGAGAAATGTTTGCTTATCATGCGGATAAATATATATGGTTTGACTTATATGGTGTAAGAATTATAAAGAGTTTGACCTAAATGTGTAAGATCCTCACTTTGTCATGTTGACAATGATCTACTTAACCATTTTCTTTGTTTTTTGATTATATTCAGATGTTTAAAATTTGTTGTGTTCAGCGATTCCATTCCTGCTTTATAAGTGCTTAGTGATTTCTTTGTTAATCATATACATTCCTTACAAATGTTTGTTTTTGCTAAATGCCTTTTACTGGAGAATAAATTTTTGTGATTATAAAAAATATTATGAGAGTTATATTTCTTGATAGACATTGATATTCATACATTAAGACAGATTTTGTTATACACACATTAAATGCTAACCATTCAGAAAATGTTTTTTGAATGTAAAGGTTCATTGATCCTGTTATAAGAGAGGTAACTCTTCCTGTTATAAATGGCTTTTTCACGTCAGTTATAAAACTATAAATCAGAAAGACTTTTTCTATCCAGTTTTGCATCTGGAAGTAAGCTGAAATTGTAGGAATTTTAATTATAAATTAGATTTTTTTTTTAAAGAAAAATCATTAGCATAAACAGGGTGATAAACTTAAGAAAATAATCAAAGTGGTCACATTATAATTGAATGATTGGTATGAATGTTAAGGTGATGGTAGTTATCAAGCTTAAAAGGTCATTTTTTTTAAAACAATTTTAATTTGGAGCAGATGAAACAAGGACCTTTAAAAACATCAGAGGTAGGATCAGGTGCCATGGAGGGTAAACCTTTTAAGATGACTGGCCACACCAGCTTGGCATGATCCTACAAACATGATTCAGTGATTAAAATATAGGGAATGACCTGACATTTCTTTGAAATATATGGAGATGTCTTGAACAGTATTCAAGATTAAACCTCCATTCAACAATACATAAAATTAGCAGAGGAAACACAGACCTTTAAAACAACAGAGGTTGGATCAGATACCATGGAGGAGTGAGCATCCTCGGCCAACTGGTCACACCCACCATTGTGCTCATTGTCATGATTGAAATAAAGGACAATTCAAGGTGTGAATAATGCACTAACAATCAGTCAGCATTTGACTTATTGATAGATTATATTTGCTGACAAGACCATTGTATCTGTCATAGAACTTGCGAAACAATGACTTCAAAAAGACTATTGATATTCTTGTTTCAACTTGTTAGCTCTTCTGAGCCAAAGGCTCAAAGAGCTAATGCTATGGCCATTTGTGCGTCGTGCGTCATGCGGTGTGCGTTAACTTTTTAGAATATTGGCCATAACTCAAGAACCCCTTGGCCAATCATTGTCAAATTTGTTACAGGGTATCCTTGGCCCAAGGGCTACCATTTATACTAAAACTAGGGGTGGGACCCTAAAACAAAGGGAGATAATCAGGAAAATGAGACCAAAAGTACTGGTTGCTAAAAAATCTTCTTCTCCAGAACCACCAGGCAGATTTTCACCAAACTTGCATACAAGGGTCGGGATATGTTGACGAATAAAAATTGTTCAAGGCATGACCCCGGGGCAATGGGCGTGGTCTCAAGGTCACTTGGAAATTGACAAAAATTTAGACTCGATAAAAACGTTGATATTTTGTTTACTATCAAGACTCGGATCATCAAATCTTGTAAGTTGATGCATCTCAGGACTTCACAACATGTTAATACAAAAGTAGGTCATGGTGACCTACTTTTTAAATTTTACGGGCTTTTGTCCTATGATCATAAAACTTTGTCAGCTGGTGCATCTTGGGTCCACAAACAACATCAACTTAAAAGTAGGTCATCGTGACCTACTTTTTGAATTTTATGGCTTATCTTTTTAAGGGGGGACCTATGTCCGAAAAGTCTTTGTGTGAAATTTTCAAAACTTTGACATTTCTTTCCTGACCACTTGCTTTTAATTTTTAGGTATTGGAAACAATACCTTTATGTGCTTATTTTTACACAGGAGCACGTGCAAAAACAGTGTGAAATGCTAAAAATAGATTATTTTCAGACATTCTTGTTTTACTCCAAATATGCGCTAAAAAGAACCAAAAATGTCAAATCACAATCGAAATCAACATGTATTTAATTTATATGACTTGTATCTTTAAAATGAAGGTAAATTCATTGTAATTCATCTCGCATGAAAAATTATAAAGGAGTACAATGTAAGTATCACCCCGTTTTTCTTGTCGTATTTTTTACAATTCCGACATGCATAACAGGTAATATCTTAAAAAGTCTTTGTGTGAAAATGTTGTAATTAATATTTTTTTAAAAAAGTCACCCCTCTCTTTAATTTAACAAAGAAAAAAGTATACCTTTATGATATAATAAACGAGAAATATGACGTTTTCTTTTATTTTGTTCTCTTCTGTCATAAACATTGACCTCTCTGCACTAAAAAAAGGTAAGTTAGCACTGACAAACATCTGAATATAAATCTATTTTGCAAAAAAATAGTATTTTGTTTTGATAAGAAATAATTTTAAAGCAATATGAGCTGTATCTTTGAGAATTTTATTTTTATGGTAAAATGTGCTTTTATGATTGATTTGTATGTAATTTAAACTTTTATGATCAATAAGCCCAAAATAAAGTTTCAAAATGTGTCAGAAGAAATATTTCTGTACAACCGAATAAACAGTATTATATAAGAAATCATTATTGAACAGGACGACAATAATTCAATTTCGCTTCAATCAAAGCTAATTTTAAAAAATCCATTGCAAATATGAGCAAGAGAAGTTTATAAATAATTTATCTTTCTGTCAATAATTTAGTTGATTACAAATTTTCAATAAAATTTTCCGATGTCAAACATGCAGCTCATATTGCTTTAACAGATAAACTCTTTTCTCCTTCATTCTAATCATTCTGCCCCCCCCCCTTTCCCCGTCAACAACCAACACCTAATAGAACCTAGGAATGACATAATACAATAAAATCTACATACACTATAAATCAATAAAATATAGGTACAAGTACATATCTTAATTTCTTTTTAGTTTTATCCAGAAAATACAATTAATGGTAATAAAATTAAACATATTTCCCTGATTAAAGCCGCTGTCTTTGCTGAATTTTATCTTATAATTTTTGCATTTTTATATCAGCATATCATGGAGGTATTTCTTCACAACTGAAATTGCTATGAATTATCAACCAAAGGAAGAGAATTCTAATATTAACAAACTCCATAAATCAAATAAAACTGTTATAAATGATGAAAAAAAATTCTTTTTGTAAACTGTGTACGTTATTGATTAATAACAATGTTATGCCTATATTCACAGTTGCAAAAGTCAGCGGGAAAAAACAAACGTCGCTATTGTGACGTCACATAACGCTGCCTTGACGTAGAACGACATAGCTTAAATTTTGTTAGTTGATGCATCTTGGGGCCGTAAGACATATTTGTTAAAAAGTAGGTCACTGTGACCTACTTTTTGAACTTTGCAGGCATTTGTTTTCAAATTGTTTAAAAGGCATATTTTGAATACTATAAGACCTATGATCATCAAATTTTGTCAGTTGATGCATCTTTGGTCTTCAGAAAATGTCGACCAAAAAGTAGGTCACTGTGACCTACTTTTGACATTTTATGGCTAGATTTAAGTATCTCGGGTACTTATTGGCTTAGAATCATCAAACTTTGTCAGTTGATGCATCTTAGGTCTTCGGAGATCGACGATCAAAAAGTAGGTCACGGTGACCTACTTTTGACATTTTATGGCTATATTTAGGTATCTCGGGTACTTATTGGTTTAGAATCATCAAACTTTGTTATTTGAAGCATCTTGGGTTTTCGGAGAATGATCATTGAAAAATAGGTCACGGTGACCTAATTGTGACATTTATGGCTATATTTAAGTATCCTAGGGTACTTATTGGCTTAGAATTGTCAGACTTTGTCAGTTGATGCTCCTTGGGTTTTCGGAGAATGTTGACCAATAAGTAGGTCATTGTGACCCACTTTTGAATATCTCAAGTACTTATTGGCTTAGAATCATCAATCTTTGTCAATTAATGCATCCTCTGTCCTCAGAAAATTTCAATCAAAAAGTAGGTCACCATGACCTACTTATAGTATTTTATAGTTACATTTAAATATATTCAGCCCTAACTGGCTAAAAATCATCAAACTTTGTCAGTTGATGCATCTTGGGTCTTAGGATAGATTGTATAATTTGTCATGTTGTAAGTTTTGAATTTACCGGGTGGCAGTAAATACAAAATTTACAACCCGGTAAATTCAAAATTTACAACATGACAAATTTATCAGAAGAGCGATTCAAGGCCCTTGGGCCTCTTGTTTGTATAGCTATAGCTTGCGTCGTTTAGAAATTGTTTATATTTGAGCATGCTCTTACTTATTGAATCAACTGAGGGACATAAAAGCTATGTGCAGGAGAAAATGGCAAAGTGCTAAATAAGTAAGGGAAGTTGACGATAAAAAAGTTGAGGAATTCGCGTTTATCAGAAAGCTTGGCCTTAGGGTAACTATTTGCGTCTTATCTAGTAAAATATGAATTAGATGGGTTAAATACTTTGGTGTCTTTATTTATATAAAGCTCTGTGGGATATATCAACTCGTCATAAAAACTAACTACGTATTGTTACTAGTAATAGATAATACGTCGTCTAAATGTAAATGTTGATATTTAAGATTCATCGATACTCTAATAAATGGAGAGAACTAATATAGGCCCTTGGCCTGCTCTTCAATCCATATTCATATTGTACACTTCGTATATTATGAATAAAATACTTCTTAAACTTGATACTATAATAAGAGTGATAACTCTTAATGGCATAAATATCTATTGATCCTTTATAAATTTGTCAGATTGAAGTATATTTGTTTCTTCCAATTTTGTCCCACACGCTATGCTTTGATTCTGTGTTTTAAATTACAAACGCATTTCATTTGAAAAATCATTAAAGAAACACTTGAGTGAGCAGATGGCGTATGAATACAAAAAAATCTTTACAAACAAAGATGCATAACTGGTTCCAGTTAATGTTCTACAAAGCCTCCTTTACTCGTCCCAAAGATATATATATATCAACAGTAGTGAAGGAGAAACTTCGGAGTACTGTGCAAGAATATATTCGAGAAGTTTAAATAAAAAATACCAAGGAACTTTTGGAACATTTGAAATCAGAACATCTAGCAAAAATCAACAACATAAAACTAATGACTTTTCAACTTGATATAAAACTATTCCCCACGATGAATTAAAATCCAGACTTTCTAACATCATTGACAGCTGCATTTTCAATAAAATTCGAACTCGTAAATTTGCTAACCTTGTCATTGATCATTTGCAAAAATACTTTGTTACAAACATTCTGATTGAACATACAAGTTCTCTGAAGTTGATATTAAAAAGATGCTTGAGTTTCTGAATGACAAAATCTATGTTGTTTTTGTAGACCAGGTCTTCCAACAATCTGTTGGAATTTCAATTGGTACCATTGTGCTCCGGTATAAGCACACATATTTTTGTATTCATATGAAGCAGAATTAATTCAAAATCTTGAATGAAAAGAATAAAACACTTTCTGTGACCTTCAACTCGACATTTAGAAATATCGACGGCATATTGTCAATTAACAATGGTAATTTCCATTCCTATACGATTATCCTGGTGAGCTTGAGATTAAAAATATCACAGATGCTGACACATCTGTTTCATACTTGGATATTTTACTTGAAAAAGACGTTAACGGTAATCTAATGTCCAAGCTCTATGATAAAGGTGATGATGATAACTTTTCTATTTTCAACTTCCCTTACTTATGCAGCAATATACCTTCATCACCTGCATACGGAGTTAAAATATCTCAGTTGATTCGATACACAAGAACATGCTCTTCTTATGAACAAATTCTAAAACGAGTTAAATTATTGACAAACAAGTTGATAAAACAAGAATATCAACAGTCTCGTTTAAAGTCATCATTTAGTAAGTTCTATGTATGATCGATACAATGACCCTGTCAGCAAATACAATTTATCATAAAATCAAATGCTGACTGTTTTTTCATACTAATTATGCCATTATCCCATCTTATTTCGTAAAATTACATAGATATATGTATTGTCAATTAAAATCTCGAGCATCATTTTAGTACATGTATCAACTTCAGAGTACATATATAGGTGTACAGTCAGAACGAGTATTAGAAACAATTTGCGAATGATCAATGACAAGGTATATATCTGAACGATTTCCAATTTTATTTAAAAAAGCAGCTGTCTATAATGTCAAAAGCCCTCGTCTTTAATGTATCATGAGGAATATTGTTACAAAGTGTTGAAAAGTCGTACGGTACGTTTTGATTTAAAGGATAATTGTAAAACTTTGTGATTTCAATTTATTTTGAATTTTTAAGTATCCACTTTATGATGGATTGAATTCATTGAAACGGTCATTGGATGGATTATAGAATTTTCGAAAATTGTATTGACTTTAATCGAGACTGTAACTTTCATTTTGTCATAAATTAATATATCTGTGAATGGTTTGTTTCGTTTAAGAAGTTTGCGGAACATGCTATTGCGCACCGAATCAAGTGGGAGACAAAATTCTATATATGCAGGAGATGATGACAAATTGGCATGAATGATGGCAATAAAACGTTACACATGGCAAAAAAGGGTCTATTCAGCAAGTTTCATTTACATTACATGAGAATAATTGAGACTTTTCTATGAATAAAGCCAAAACATAGTTTATATACAGATGTTAATTATGCATGGATGATGCTAATATTAATTTTAAAAAAAACCAAAATTTACACATTTTAGTTTTTTTAATATACTAGATAAGGAGATTAATGGCATTCAGATTCAAGACTAAACTTTTCGATAATCGTGATGATTCATTAATTTAGTATCGTCAATTTCTCTTATTTACTTAATAATAATAATAATTTTATGAGCTCTATATGAAGTTTTTGTTTCCGATTTGATTTGATATGCAAGAAAAAGTTCTTAGCACGAACAATTTCTAAAATGAGTCTGGCTATTGATCTATGATAGTTCATGTTATAAGGATATCAACAGTCTCTTTTAAAATATACAAATTCGAAACAATAACGTTTGCAAATAAAATCCATTGTCATTGTATTGTTTTCATACTTAATTAATTGTTAATATTTCTGTTAACCTGATCACGACAATGAGTAAATGGCCGGTATGACCGATCTACAGGGGATGTTCACTCCTCTATGTCACCTGATTACACCTTTTTCTTCAGAGGTCCATGTTGGCTTTGTTCTAATTTATACTGTGTAAAAAAGTCTTTTAGATTGATCATCTATTGTTATCTTCACATTTAGATTATCTGATAAAGAATTTCTTTACTTAATCTTTAATGTCATGCATGTAGTGTAAAAATTACAC
Organism: Saccostrea glomerata; assembly: GCA_003671525.1. Lineage (NCBI taxonomy): Eukaryota > Metazoa > Mollusca > Bivalvia > Ostreida > Ostreidae > Saccostrea > Saccostrea glomerata. Next base: position 821,284 of record PRKT01000020.1, on the reverse strand, counting down.
TTTCACTGTATAAAAGACACCAGCCTGGGGCCCGTTTTACAAAAGAACTTACGACTAAAACCAAATGCCTATTACTTTCTGCTAAGCATTACATTAATAAACATTACATTAATAAACATAAAATGATTTCGTAAGTTCTTTTGTTAAACGGGCCCCTGGTCAACATCATTGCAGCCATTGCGAAATATTTTAGTAAGTATTCTTTGAAGAATAAAGTACAGATGACAAAAGTATACTTTCTAAAGGGTGACAGATATATATAATCGACAGTATACAAATATTTTCTTGACCTTTTGAGTAGATTTGGGTTTTCTGCCTATAAAGTACTAAAAGGTAGATACAAATAGCTTCCTTTTTCCAGCAAAATTACCCCCTTTAAATCTTCTATCACTATTTTATTTGGTGGTATTTATATAAATATAGATTTTAGTACTTACATAACAGAGAGGCTATTGTCACATTCATATTACTTCGATATAAATTATCAAAATAAAGAAATAAAGAAAAATGTCATTCTACCACAATCGGTATATGTACCATAAAACAGTCAGCATGACAACTTATATATGAAATAAACCTTAAAATAGAGAATGGTAAAATAAATTAAATAATATATACTTCCTTAACAAGTAAATTCGTTTGTTTGGTCATCATTATCAGTACCTATACTAGTTTTAACATTCAGTGTTTTCTACTCTGAATTTTTTAAAGATATGGTACTAGTGGTGTTTTGAAAGTTTTCATTCACTCAGAGAAATAATTTCCGAAGAGCAGGCACGGATAAGTTTTTGCGTAAGTTATGCTTCAAAGAATACAAGAAAGGGTCGGTTAATAAAGAATAATATATGTATATAGAATTAAACAAATTGTTAGAAGACTTGGTCTCTGAATATTGAAAAAAAAATTGTCGATGAGGATATCAATTTAAATAAATCAATTTGTATGGTGAATAAGATTGAGTTTTAAACGTTATTTTGTAAATGACTATAATCACAAGACATGAAAATTGCTCGTACCAAGTTTTTTTTTAAAAGAAGCAGTTGTCTAAAAGTCAAAACTTGGAAACGCCTGGTGCGTTTTACAAATGAATTCAAAGTATATTTTCTTTGTTTCTAATATTTACTCAAGAACGTTTAACAAAATATCGAGGCAAAACTTCCTCGGAGGCCCTCTGGTAATACCTGACTTGGGATACAAGGAGCTAGCTCCCTGGATCGGGTTATTATTTTTTTTCAATATTTATTTACTTAATTATATACAATGAAAAAAGAAGGGGATAAACACATATCGTATATCATTGTAAACATTTCATTTTCATAGATATACATAAATATATAATTGAAAAACAACTTTGTACTATCTATATACTAATGAAAGTACTATTTCAACACATATAGAAACATGACTTTTGTTGGGGATTTGTGTGTAAATAAAAATAGAAAATGAGTCTATCAATCCCACTGTAACTAGTATCGAGAGTCAGGTCACCCTCCACGGACCTTTTTATGTTATAGGGCTTTGCAAGATCAATATTATTCATCTTAAAAAATATTTAAAACATTAAGTTTCCAGTTACTTGAAAAATAGCATAACAAACTAGAGTAAGCTTAAACATTAACTAGTATAGTAAATGTGTCTAATAATTGATTTCAAAATATAAATATATAGTTTATCATAGCAGTAGATAATGACCGTTGACCATAACACTATAACTAGTATTAAAATCAAAAAGTATTTTGAAACATATGATTTATTTTCTCCTTGAAATTTGTCAAAGCATGTGTTTGTAATGGGAAATTATATTTCATTTCATTTACTTTGAAATACTGCCCAAAACTAAGTTCCACTGTATATATTTTTTTAATGATTTTTTCCTATTTTCCTTGACATCGTGGAACAGTTTTCTTGTTTAATATTTTTTCTGTGTTTTCTAACTTAATATCATCATTATTTACCACTTATATATCAGTACCTCCTTTAATGAGTAAATTATTATACATTTTATAAGGGAGTTTTGTTTCGTTATCAGATGCTGAGTTGTTTCTTTTCATTATTTGATGAAACAATTTAGGAAGGGCTGCTTTTATTTAACTATATTCAAATACCCAGCATCTTTTGTCTAATAATTTATTTGAAATAGTGTCATTATATCTAAAACAGTTTTTCTCATCATTCCAAATGTCTTTAAATTTTAATAACCATTTTTAATAAATGATTTCACACACAGGCTTTCCCTTGGAATTGTATAAGTTTATTACCAAACAGTGAGAGGTTAAGTATTTCTTCTCGATTCTCTTACTAACATTTTTGACTGAAATTCGCTATATGGGATAAGTGTTTTTTTTTTAAAATAAAAACTAGACATGTTATTTAACCCTCTGGCTGCGACGTCAGCGTACAGAAAATATAACGTCACTGCGAGATAAATCGACGTCACAATTTCGTTGACATTATTTTGCGGGCTTTTCAATATTTCGGGTTGACGCTAAGTGCGCGTCTTTTACAGGAATGTGTAGATGGGGATTTATTCAGTTGCTATATCAGCAGAACTAAGAAGAAGTTCTTTATTCATACAATTTGCGTAAGTTCTAATTATTATATAATATTAAAGATTTTTTCAATTTTTTTTATGTAATCCCAATCAAATAAACGATTGCGAGAAATGAATATACTCCGTATATAAAAATCAGACGCAAATTCAAAACAGTTTGATATACAATGATTATCATTATCATAGTTTCTAAACTTTTAAAACGTTATTGTAAGTACATGTCTAAGCAAATAAAAAGGAAAAAAAGTATAGGTCTAAAATAGTATTTCATATTCTTTCTTTTACATGTGTTCTCCGTCTGCATGCATTGCAATTTCTCACGTTGTGCGGTCTGAAAAAAATTTATAAAAATTCAAATCTTTGATTCTGTTTCTCGGCGCACAGATTTATCGCTATCTTAAAAAAAACTGAATAAAAACCAAAATTAAATTATCCCATAAAATTTTTTTTATTCTTAAAGAAAATTTTCCTAACATGACAACTTGGACTACTGAATTCTCATTAAAACTGATCGAAAGTAATTCTTTACATGTAGATTCTTAAGTTGTTTAAATATTTCATTTATTAGACATTAAATGTTGATTCTAAATGATTCAACGCCTGATTTCCGATAACTAATCCAAGAATTCGAAGATTTACCATCAAGATGCTTAGTATAATGTCGATATTTATGGAAAATTTACTTTCCGGTCTAATGTTAAGTTTGGCAAAAATAAAAATATACCTGACTCATACTGGTACAAAGCTCCGTACTTTGCATGTTACAAGTTTGCATA
>PRKT01000020.1:786974-816283 GCA_003671525.1 Saccostrea glomerata | reverse complement strand
TTGCTATGGAGAAACGCTGCTTGAATTGAGTCTGGGGTCATGTTGCGAAAAAAGAACCTGCTCTGCAAAGCGACTGTTTCCTCTCCCAAGATAGTCTATAAAGCTTTTAAATTGATCAGATACAGATAATCTATTAATTACTCGAATATTTGACTGGGATACTTCGATGTAGGGTGGGTTTAACAGGGTCCTAGGTCAATCGGTCGAGAAAATGGTTTGCTAGAGTGTGAGTATTCTTATGTCCTACACTGTAGCTACTTCTACAAAATTGACCCGAAGGCAGATGGACATTATTTCCGCTGTCAGTTTCTAATTCAAACTAAAAATCAGTCAGTTTTAGAAGCAGTCTTTTTTCAATTTGGAAAAAATGTGTAAATGAATAAAAATGTAATATTGTTAACTTTTTTTGAAAATCATATTCCTAAATTATAAACTGCAACGTAATATTTTCAATTAGTACTCTTTTCAAAACCTTTATAAAACATGTTTTAGATACACAATTATAATTTTTCTTCAACAAAATGGACTGTTACCCTAATTTTTTGTTTACAGATATATGTATTATTTATGTTAGAACTGTATTGCGAAAAAGTATTTACTAAAAGAAAAACCTAGTGAATTTAACCAGTAAACCTCGGAAGTCGTAAATCGTTTGTCGTGATTAGTACACAATTAAGATAGTGAGTTGTGGAGCTAGGGTCGTATAGATACTTAGATACCGGCCTAATGGAAGTTACTTAATATAAATTCTAGATTTACTTATAAATGTTATCTAGTAAATATACCCAAAACCTAGTATAACTAGTTTTAAGGTAGTGATTGTACGGACAGTGAACTTACTAGAGTGACTTTTATTATTTATTTTTTACAGCGTATTGTTTGCGCATTTTAAACTTGGGATAAATCTTAACAATGCCTAAGAAATATTCTTGACTTGGATGCAATCTTTACTCTGTAACCAGTATTTAAAGTTAAAGTCTTTTAATTGATATATATATATATTTTGACTGCAGCATTCTGTTTTTATTTATTTATATATATATATATATATAAAGTCTCTTTTTGTCAAAACAATAAAAAACTATAAAACACTTTTCGAAATACGAGAAACGATGGCGGAAAAGTTTATTTAATGGTCTAACAATGAGTATGAAAACGTCAGTCAGCATTTGACTTACTGATAAATTGTATTTGCTGACATGGCCATTGTATGGAAGATGGAACTTACGATATAATGATTTTAAACGAAACTGTAGATGCTCTTGTTTCATTAACTTGTTTGTCAATAAATTCGTTTTAAAAATTGTTCATATGTAGAAAATGCTCTTGCGTATCGAATTATCTGAGACACATCAACCCCGTCATCGTGCAGGTGATGAAGGTATTTTTCTGCATAAGTAAGGGAAGTTTTAAAATATTGCAAAGTTAAAGTCATCACGTTCATCATAGAGCTTGGTTGTTAGATTACCGTAAGCGTCTTTTTCAAGTTAAATATCTAAATATGACAAAGATGTCAATTCGTATGTCATAAAGCTTGGTTGTTTGATTGCAATTTAAATGTGAATTAAAAGGATTTAATCACATGTGTAGATTATACAAAAAAAAATTGATACATGAATTGGTACATATTTAAATTGGTTCAAGTTTGTTGTTTAAAATTCTACCTTTATGCAACCATCCTTATTAATCTGTACAACTTTTTGTCCCATTAAATCCCATTATTGTGAAACTTCAAATAAAAAATGAAAATTTTTGCGATAAAGGTTTACTTTTTATTCCACTGAACAAGACTTAAGTTGATGTTTTAATATTTTCGTGATTTTGACAAAATAGTTACGTTGGCGAATTTTGAGAACTTTATATTAACAGAGAAAAAAGACATTTATAAACTTATGTTCTTCATATTTGTGATAAGAAAACTATTTACAAGCTCTTAATGATGCATAATTATTCTCGTCATGTAAAATATTGTTTTCATCAATAATACTAAATATTTGATTGTACAGAGGTCTTTCTTTTGAAACAATTTAATACTGTATTTTAGTCTAATTGATCATAAAGGTTTTTAATTACTTACCATTTTATTATAATAGCAAATTTTGATAGCAAAATAAAATTCCAAAAAATGCAGCTCATATTGCTTTAAACAATACAAAATAGGAACAGAGCAAACACGAACCTCTAAAATATCTAAGGTGGGATCAGGTGCCAAAGAGGAGTAAGTATTCCCTGCCAACCAGTCACACCCGCCGTATAACAAAATTATGAAGTTTCCGAATATTGAGAACCATATAAAATAAAAAAATATATATATTAAAGTTCTTAGGAGGATTTTTTCATTTAATAATAAATCTTGTGTATTTTAGGCCATACCATGCAAATGTAATGAAATTTTTTTCTTTATCCGGACTTAAATTGGGAAAAAATTAGTTACAAAATTGACAAAGCATGGACAATTACATCTTTTTTTCATATCTTTATAATTAATAATAAACGCAATTTAATTTTGTTTCACATGTATAATTTGATGGGTTAAGAAATATCAATACGGATTTTTTCCGATCCTTGAACCTATGAAAAAAAAATTGAAAACGTTACTTTCTACGGAAGCCCTGGAGGGACATTGACTTACTTGTTAAGACTTATTTGTTATAACTTTTTTGTTTTGACTTATTTGTTGTGAATGTTTCATAGCTAGTTATAACTAAGTGTAAGAAAGCTATTGAAAACCTGTTGCTTGGCTTACTTTTATGATAAAAATGATATTTAGTCCTATTATAACCGTGGTTTTTGATTAACAAATTGTAGTTTAACGTCCAGTACATGTGTTATTTCTAAAGTAAATATTCTTTTTGTTGTTTTAACTTAATTCTTATTTTCTAAAAGTTATTACGTAATTTTATATGTAACTTTCAGTTTGCATGATGATTGACAACCTGACAATCACTACTATGTATTTCATTTTGTCGTTAGTAATAAAGTCAAAGCCTTTTTTCTGAAACTATACGTCGTCTTCATCTTTCACGCCACTTTTTGTAAACTAAACTTTTCATAACAAATTCAAGATAACAAGAATTCAAAGTTAATTCATAAGAACTAAGTCAAAACACATAAGAACTAAGTCAAAACACATAAGAAATAAGTCAAAACACATAAGGAATAAGTCAATATCTCTCAAGGGCGTCCGTAATTAACAGATGAAAATTTAGTAATCACATCAGTTTTGTACGTTTAACTACAAAACTACAATTAATCGTTCTCAATAGCTTACCTACATTTAGTTAGAAGTAACAAAAAAAATCTCAAAACAAATAAGTCAAAACAAAAAAGTTGTAACAAATAAGTCATAACAAGTAAGTCAATGTCCCTCCAGGGCTTCCGTAACTTTCGGATTATTTTAGAAAGGGAAAAATAAATTAGTTCTAAATTTAAAAATTGAACATTTTTAAATTCGGAATTGTTTAACAATACTGGCATTTTTATAAACAAGCAAAAAGTGCAATTGGCGCCATTAGTTCAAAGGCTGTAGGCGTCTTTTTTAATCTCTTTAATAATGTAAGAGCTCTATGAAACCAAAATTCATTGTATTGAAAATAAAACACCACGAATCAAAGTATTATACAGGAAAATAATAAGAATAATGGAATTTTTCTAATAACTGGAAGTCATAGATAAAACAATGACATATTATTGCAATATTTTATTCGTTAAATGACAGGCAATAATCGAAAAAATGAATGAAATCCTATTGTAATTGACGGGACGTAGCTGGAAAGTTCCGTATAAATATCTCGTAGAAATTCCATTCATAGCTGATAGAAAATTGATCAAGAGTCCAATAAGGTAAGTGTTCTTGTTAATTTTGTTACAAGTTTCTTAAAGTACTATCCTCAGAAAATCAGGCATTGACTAATTAAAAATGCTCAAAAATATCCCTGAATTCTCAAAGTAATGTGTTTTTACCCATAAATGTAAAACCTTTTACTGAATCAATTGATGATATTTTTACTAAAATATTTAAGCTTAAAATAAGATATAAAAAATGAATCTTCTTTTTTTTTTACTTTTTATGCATGATATCAACATATTAACGACTTTCGATCCTGATATTTAAAGTCTTAAACTTTTTCTTGCCAAGTATATTTTTAGTTTCTACATACATAGCTTAATTAAAATTCATTTTAAAAAATGGGGGTCAATACGCTACTTTAAAAAAAAAAAATCCGTTCAAAAAAAAAATTCCACAGACACAGTTGTGTATATAAAATAAGATGTTCACTTTGATTTAAGCTTGTTTTATATTGAAGTACATTTTAATTTAAGATTGTTTTATAATGAAGTACATTTTGAGTTAAGCTCGTTTGCTACCTATTCATTTTCGACAAGGGAAGTATAGTTATTTAATCAGTAAATAAAATATGTTTACAAATACAAATTGTAGCCAAAACATGAACCCCCGAAAGCCACTGAGAAAGGATTCCGTGACATGACCATTTGAAACGTGACTTTTGAAAGTTCAAAATTGACTGAATTGTTTGGGGTTTTTTCTCTTCAATTTTGCTATTTTATTCCTTGATTCAAATAATTAAAGTAGGATCTAAAACAATTGACTGATTTAGGAATTCGTACATCTTCAAATAAGTAAAACACTTGATGAGTAAAGCATTTGATAAGAAAACACGAAGACCCGAAACAGTAAATAAGATATGTTTAGGATACTTAAACGATAAAGAATCTAAAAAAATACAAATTATGCACATAGCCAAACTATGAAACCCCGAAAACCACTGAAAAAGGATTCCGTGAAAAACTGTCATAATCTAACCAGTCAAAAGTATATAAAAACCTACCAATCATTATTTGTAAATTATGTTTAAAATTAGTGAAATACAATTAATTAAAAAAATTGTTGCCTCATTACACAATTTTGCATTGTGACAATGTTTCGTTAATTTGTGCGAAAAACCATATGAGTTTAAAAACTGCGCGAGGCTGTGTATGATCGGAAGACGTAGGATAAGTTCTTTCTCTAAATCTTTAATTGCTTATACTACCCCTCCCCTTTTTTCTAAAACAAGATACTGGTTACATGTGTCGACCTGGAAAGTCATGTTTACTTAGCTGTCCACTTTTATTAACTTCACAGCGCACATTACTATCAATCCAGCCCTTATCTAAAATGGATTTTTTAATTTATTTAACTTCTTCATGTATATGATTATTTTTTAAATTACAATTTTGCTTTAAGATATTCAGAACATGTTTTTTTTAAATTTGTAAATATTGAAAATTAACATCAATATAAAATGATAAAAACGAACGATAAACACCATTTATGTAAATAATAAAAAAAAATTTAAAGATATAAAAATAATCTGTATGTAAAAATAAAATACAAGAAACATCAATGATGGAAATAAAAAATATTAATGTTATAAGAAGATATACATGCGACTATGTCAATCTAAAGATTATAAATCATTATATTAAAATATCTTATTCACCAAAATACAATAATAAAACAAATAGATAAATAAATGAATAAATAAATAAATAAATAAAAATAAAACACCAATTAAGGAGTAGTCTATTTTTGTGTGCCGAGTTCTTGAATTCTAAAATAGTTACAGGAAACAACATATGATAATGGTATTTTATTGATTGATGTAACATTCAAAAGTAAAAGAATTTTCATTTTTGGTAACTTATACATGTATATATACTTATGTATTGTAGACAAGAAGCCATGATTCACTACTTTATCCTCTCAGTCTTCTTAATTTTATCAACAACAGAACTCGGGAATTCCATCAGATTAAGTGATGTCTCCAATTACAAAAGGTACAAGGATTAATGTTAAGTTTCATTATAACTATTTCATGCAGTTCACTTTTAAATGAATTGTTTATTTCCAGTTATATTTTTCCATATGTTCAGAAACTTGCCATTTAGAAAGGAAAATTTATTTTGATTTTGTTCATAAAAACACCTGAAATAAATTATATTTTCATGATGCAAAATTATTGAATAATCTTATAAAGTCTAAAATGAATATACGTAGATAATATTCAAAACTTCTGTGTAAAATGTTTATATTCGTCAGGTCAGCCATTGGAGACCTCGTAAGGATGAAAGCCATAGCTTTGTTGGACGAGAAAATAGCTCATGGACTCAATGTTTCTAACTAGTATGTTTCCTTGTTCATTTTGTAAGGTTTTAAGTTACCTTAAACAGTTATATATTGTACAGAAAATTTACGTTTCAAAATAACACGGCTAGATCATATTAATAAGTACTCACAGTATATGAGATAGCATTGCATCGACAATATACAATATCCATCATTTTGCTTAAAATCATCAGTTCAAAGTGGTCGGTTCCTGGTTTATAGCAGCTCCATATATTACATTTTTGTTATTGAAACTACTAAAAATGATTAAAATGTGAGTGTTAGCCTACATTGATTATCATAACATTTAAAGTTTGCTATTTTTCGAATGCTACAACATACTTTGCAACTTCGTATTACAGTGGAAGATAGCTGCAACAAGCTTGTTTGAAAGTATGTACCTGTTATGTAAATGTATACCAATATTATTTAAAGAACCTGAAATAATTGGACATTATATTCCATTCTAAATTGTATTGTAGGTTTACGACGTTTAGAAGAGAGTTACTCCGAAAAATTTGTATATTAACATGATAAAATAAAAATTGTTGAGCCCAATACTGCTATTTTGAATATTGATTTAAACTTACCTAAGTAAGTAAGGGCTGATACGGGCGTTCGGAGCAAATGTGTTCTTTTGAACACGTGATAGGTTTCTCTACCATACAGAATGGTAAAGTACACTAATCCAGGTCAAAAATCTACAAACAATGCGGACTCCTCGCCCGAAATACCGGAATTAGGATCAAGTTCCTAAGAGGAGTAATTCCAATGCTGACTGGTAACACACACTGTGAGTTCTTTGTGTTGTTCAATTAGAGGAACAAAGTTTTAATCCTAATTTTTCTTATATGTGCTTAGTAGGCCCTAAATTGTTTACTTAAGAAATGAATTTAATTTTTGAAGATTCATGAGGTTATGAACAACAAAAAAATACGACGCTTCACGCCGGCATATATTTCATGAAGCGCGTAAGCGCTTCGTGAGAAATATGCCGGCGTGAAGCGTTGTAGTTTATAATATCACAATAACCTCATGAATCTTCAAAAATTTAATTCATTTCTTATATTCACATTATTTTTCTGATGACTTGCCTTAAACTTTTAAAGCAAAACAGTGTGCACTACATTTTTAAACGTCAAGAGTCTGAGCGGTATTGTGACGTAACAACGGAGATATTCATGCTTATTCGTTGTACATACGTAATGAAGATCATGAGAAAATGAACTGCATTTTTTTGTTTTTTGGGTAAAGAATCATAGGGGAAATTTATTGGAAATGTAAATATTGTCAAATACACACATCGTGACATCATATACTTACGTCATTTAAGCATCGAACTATATTTGTTTTGAAAGACTTCAATGTTGTGAGTAATCACATAGACCAACACGCTTTAATGCAATATGAAGAATTGATAGCTATCTCCTGTATATGGTAAGTTTACATCTCCAAACTAATTTGATACACAAGATCATCTCACAATAACTAAAATGTAGTAGGTAAACAAGCATAGGTGAAAAAATTAGTAAGAAACGCGTCAGCCAAACTACAACTCATACATGAATAAGTAAATCATAATTGATAAAAAAAGCTTCCATATCTAAATTAGAGTTGAAGGCCACAGCAAGTATTTTCATCTTCTCGTAAACATTTGGTTTTTAATGGATCAGCGTCAATATAAAATAAATATGAATATAATGCAGGTCGGCTTATTAAAGAGCAAAACATTTGTTCCTATCAAAACTTCAATACGTTTATGGAAGAACTAATATCCGAAGAGTACATAATTGTTGTCAATGAGAAAATCCAATTCCAGGACGCTTTAATAAATAATCAACTGATCTCATTTGGTGGTGGCTTTATCACTTATTGGTTTTGTTTATGATATATGGAGACAAGGAATAGTGTTCAAGCTCAAAGTACTTTTAAACAAAACAAATTTGGAACATTGAAAACACGGACCTACAACTTTATCAAAGGTGGAATCAGGTGCCATGAAGGATTGATAATTCTCAGCCGATCAGCCACATACGCCATGCATTAAAATGAAAATTAAACTCTTTACTCAATGACTCAAGGTTACCAGCTTTACTTTAAACATTACACAATTTTTTTAATAACCGGTTTCCTTTCTTGGTTTATCAGATATTACGAGCAAAGATTTATTAATTGATTCTAAAGTCCAATTCGAGAATTTTTCAGTGAAAGAAAGGCATCTCAAATATTTTTTAAGTTTTGAAAATTTTCTTATATAACATAAGTATCTCAAATGATGAACAGTACAAAATACGTTTGGTATACATGTAACTTTGTGGGCATTTTTATTTTTTAATGTTATTCTAGATAAATACTAAACGTCAAAATAATAAAAAAATAACGGTGCACAGGAACTTTTAAAAGTACTCACTGACAAATTTTGTGATACAGAAACAAAAACGCTATAATAAATCAACAATGTCAGTATGAATAATAAATGCATTGACCGGAACATTGTAGGGGTAATTTACTGAGAATGGTATTGGATGTATGTAGAGTCCATTCTTTATAAGACGGAGGTGTCCTGCCGCTTCAGTATAGAGCTTTCTGTATCCTATAAAAGTAATATAAACTTCATACGTCCTAAACATAGAAAAGAGTTCAGAGCCATAAGGTAAGCATATTTTTATATCACCTCAATGAACAAAAGTTTTGAATTATAAAAATCATTTTTTTTCTTATTTAAATAGAAAAAAAGGTGAAATAAAATAGTTTACTAAAAAATTGAAATCGTTTTAGGTTGTAGCATTTTTTTTGTTATTTCTAGTACTTGAAAAAATCTCAAATACTCCAATACAGTGAGAAGTTAAAATTTGCCTTTCGAATAAATTATTTTTATTTTTACATTTAATTTATTAAATTTAGTTTAACTTTTCCTTTTATATTAAGAATTTTTATGCATTAAATTGGGTTTTAATAAATATTATCATTTGTAAAATATCGATTAAAAATAGTGCATAAATAGATACAAATTATTTATTTATGGGACCAATCAGTTTTTATCATCTTGTACATATATGTATATATATCATCTTTCTAATAATAAGGAGTCATCCAGATTTGTTTGATAGATATCAAATTGAAGAAATTTTGCAATTTCCGTTTTTTACCCTACTTGTTTCGGAATTATAAATTGAATCTGAATCTGAACTGAATCATAGGCAACTTTAAAAAGACCAATTACAAGGGGAAAATAGCCACATATAATATTTCATTAGCAGGAAAAATTTGGATGAATATATTTTTATTACATGGCTCTGCAATTGAAAATGACAATTAGATTGGAATTTTCAAATAACAAATCAAAATTTTCATGTTACATTAATTCAGTAGAAAAATGATAAATGTCCTCTATACATAACTGTTTTCAATCATGCTTCTTCCTTTAAGTAGATGTCCTAGTGATGGCCAAAAATATGCATCTTCCAACACTGCACCGAAGATAAATATTGCTTGATCCATATTTCAACGCATAAATATTTTTTAAAATTTTGCAAAAATATGTGTTGATAAATCAAGTCACGTTAGTCTATAAATAAAATCAACTACACACCAAATCTGGTACTATATTTTCAGACAGGGATAATGATGCAGAGCAGGAAAGTGGCATTTACTCTAGTATGCCTTAGTATATTTTTCTTAGCTGTCGTCAAGGACACTGTCGCAAAGGAGCTGGAAACCATTTTATTGAGAAGGTAAACGTATGATATAATTATTTTTTAATTAGCGAATTTTTTTTAATGAGCATTATTTTTCATTCTTTAGTAACGTCTAAGTAAATTACAACAGTTTCAGCCGGAAACCGAGATATGTTATGGCGGACGTGTTACTTATGGACTATTTGGCTTCCAGACAAACTGATAAAGTGGGATACGGTCTTAAGATATTAGAGTAGTAAGTATATCATACCATAAGTCTCAATTTAACAATTCACCAGGTCCTAAAATAATTTTAAGAATAGTACGTAAATTAAAGATTAAGTCTCACTTGGTCTTAAGATTCATGAAAAGTAACGTACATTATACCCTAAATCTCACTTTCAATGCACCAGTTTTATAACTTATTAAATTTTTTTAATATTTCAAATATCAGAATTTATCATTGAATTGTGTTGGTGAGAAATCAATCTCCTATTGGAAGAAGTTTTAAAAGAAGTGTTTTCCCCATATTTTTTTTCATAGTAGATGTTTCTTTCTGAAAAATTCTCCATAAATGAAAATTTCTTAATAAAATCTACTTTTTTCAGTGGTAGATAGTAAAATCATAGATCAGCGGTAAGAAAAATCTCTTTATTTATAGAAATTTACTTTTTAATTTTTTTCATATATTGTAGAGAAAAAGGACACATATTGAAAAATACCCTTGTATTGTTTCAGATTCACCTGCATTCCATGGATTTTGAAAGTGATGCATTTCAAACAATGCAAAATGTAATATTCCTTAGTGTAAAATTTGTAATAAAATCCTAAAAATAAATTCTAATTTTTTTAACTTATTTATTTAAATAATAAAATGCTTTCCTCGTTTGAAATACGGGAATTATCGTTTTGAGTTATGTTAATTTTTTTGTGTAATATCTGAAACGTTAATTCCCATATTTCAAACAAAGAAAGATATTTTATTGTATGTACTTATGTCTATATAAATATCCATACATCATAAAATTAAGTTCGCTTATCGTTGCATCATCGATATGTAAGTCATGGTATGTTTTATCGATGGAACAGTCACTTTTCTCAAAAAATTTGCCTTGCTCAGATGTGCTTGGCACCATTTTTCTCCACCAAATTTACAGCTGAATACAAACAACTATGAATGGTCACTTGAACAATGAACAAACTAATGAATAAAGGAAAAATTAAGAAAAAAATTGCATCGTGAATGTTGTAATTCTTTGATAAAATATCGAAATATTGATCCGTATTCAAGCAAACAAGTGACTAAAACAAAACTCTTGAACATCAGGGGTGTCGATCAAAAGCCAGGAAGGAGTAAGAATCCCCTACAATCTGCCACACACACTTGTCATGATCTGGCACACAGAAAAATCGGTAAAAATTCTAATCATAAAAAATGGTTTATAGTTTGGAGGTCCGTGTCTGCTCTTCTCCTTTGTTCTATTGTTTTATTTACTTTTGATCTTGAATACTGATCGTTATCTCCATATCTTTACTTAACGATAGGTATCAATAAAGCCGGTCAACATTGGACAACATGATGGGCTGTACTTGCTGACAAGGTTATTGTATCGACAACATAACAAACGGTGTCTTTACACGAACTTGTTGATGTCTTTGTTTATTCAACTTGTTGTCAATAACTCGCCCAGTTTTAGAAATTGTTCGTAAAGTTTTCTAAAGCGTATCAAACAATTGATGAGAAACACACACCCGATATGCAGGTGATAATTTTAGGATGTGTCGCTTCATAAGTACGGGTACCATTGAAAAGTTGAATTGTATTTCTGTATTAAATTTGGCAAATTTTTATATTAAATGTTTAAAAATGTTGGTTTTAACGAATGTTGTCTATGGAATTAAAAAACTCAACAAGTTATATATTAGATAGAAACAAAGGTAAATGAAATTAGACCATCGAAGTAGTTTTAAATAAGTAATGGTAAGCATCAGCATCTTGATTTACAATTCACTTGATCATTCTTTTATATAAATGAGGATGATAATTTTGGAAAAGAAAAACTATCTAACAAGTATTCATTTCATTCCGTAGTCAACGAGAAGAATGCCAGATCAGAAAACTAAGAACGATATTTCTGTAAGGCTGCAACGACAACATGAATAATGTATGGACTATTTCAATCCCACTACGTACCATTGTGAATGTAATGGGACTTTTTAATAAGATACCTAGACGTGGGTGTAGTCACGATCATTAATTATACAATCAAACAATATTTCATGAAGCATAATTCATGAATTCTTCTACGTGAGAAGAAGAAACACTTGCTTGGCTATCAACTCGACATTCGGTTGCAGAGACGACGTTTGACGAAATACGAGTACTTTTAAAATCCAATCTCAACCTATCCGGCATTTTTCTGCTTCGATTTAAATACTTATTGTACTCAGTCCATGATATTAAGTATTAAATAACTGGAGAGATGTAAACAGCTTGTGTAAAAGTGATGGCGGAATTATTGTATTACTATGCACTAACTATGAAATCTAAATTTCAATATCGATAAATTGAATTCTGAATTGAATGGTATGAAAATTATTCTAAATTGAAGTTTTCTGATCAAATGTTTCCCTCTCTCAACCAAGGTCAATTTATTTAAAATGGAAGAAAGCGGACCTTAAAATCATAAATTTTCTATCCGATTAAAAAAAAAACCATTTCCTCCGCTAAAGGGTTTGTTTGACTAAAACAATTTAATAAAAAATGTACTATTTGCCAATGAATGAAGAAAAAATCTTTTCATGGTAAATTCGCTTTAATACAAGAAATTATTACCGGTAGATAACAACCAGCACACGAGGAGAGGTTTCTTGTAATGATCGTGCAATCGCAGAAATCCGTAGACAATTAAGTGTCATTTAATGGGCTAACAATTAGTATGAGAAACGTTGGTCACTTTTTGTTTCCTTTTTTACCAAGACATATAAAGACACGTGTACCGATTATTAGTCAAGTTCTAAGTTCCATTCTATAAAAACAGATTTGAAGCTGAGTAATTAGAGCACCAAATATAGCAGAGATTGGATCAGATGCCATGGAGGAGAAAGCTTCTCCTGTCAACTGGTCACAACCACCGTTTTTTCCTAGACAAGATAGAAAAGGGGAAAATCTGTTGAAAATCCAATGTGTGAGTTGTGACCTAACAATTTATAAGAAAACAATATATTTATTCGCCTTAACTATATCAATACTCAGAATTTTTCCTGGAAAAAACACATATGGAGATAACGTACAGTATTCAAGATCAAAAGTCCATAAAACAATACAACATAGGAGTAGAGCAGACATGGACCTCCAAAACACCAGAGGTGGGATCAGGTGTAATGGAGGAGTGAGTATCCCCTACCGATAATAACGGAAAAAATCCGTTGTCAATTCAGTGTATAGATAATGGAAAAACAATTAGTATGAAAAACGGCAGTCAGCATTTGACTCATTGATAATTTGTATTCTCTGACAAGGCCATTGTACCGACCATAGAACTTTATGATGAATTTAAAAGAAACTGTTGATATTCTTGTTTTATGAACTTGTTTGTCAATAATTTACCTCGTTTAAGAAATTGTTCATACGTAGAGCATGCTCTTGCGTATCGAATCAACTGATATATATAAACTCTGTATGCAGGTGATGAATGTATATTGCCGTATAAGTAAGGAAAGTTGACGATTGAAAAGTTAAAGTCATCACGTTATCACAGAGCTTGGTTGTTAGATTACCATTAACGTCTTTTTCAACTGAAATATCTAAAATTTCTTAATGAAAAAGATGTGTTAGACTCTTTGGTATCTTTTATCTCAAGCTCATAGGGATATATCATATCAAATGAGAATCGTCTATATATGTAAATGTCGAGTTGAAGGCCACAGCATGTGTTCTCTTCTTTTCACGCATAAGATTTTGCGCAAATTCTGCTTCATATGAATATAAAAATAGGTCTGCTAATTACAGGGCGCAATTGGTACCCAGTGGAATTCAATAGATTATTGGATGACCTGGGGGTCGTAACATAAAAAGTACTTAAGTCTAAGACCATACTTAAGTAAGACATAAGTACATTATTTGTCTTAAGTCCGTATCATAAAAGATGCTAAGAAATACAAATCTTAGCAAAACTTAGGCGATCAACATAGGTGACTTAAGTGCATAACATGAATACATTATACGTAAAACTGTTAAAACTTACCGATGAATATTGTAATTATTCCATTTCTTATTAATCAATAAGATAATCTGATACCTCTTCAACTCTATAAATAGCAATTATGTCTTGAATTCATGTATTTAGCAATTTAAACATATACATGAAGCAAAATAACCCTAAAGGATACACATGTGTGCACATTAACTATGATTGAAAATCAATGACAGGTTAACTTGGTCGGTAATCCCAGAAAAACTGAGAGTAGTATTCAGAAGTCTGTGAATAAAGACACTATTCACAATAGATATTAGAAGTTAAGTTCGAATACACAATTGTCACACGAATGGCGTCTGCTTATATATTTCTACAGTGTGGGAGGAAAAAGAACGATGCTTTGAGGAAGTAGAAGGCTGTAAATATGGGGTCATCATCCATGGTCTTAATGGATATACTAAATCACCCAAGAGCCATCTCTCGCTAATTTCACCTATATGAAATATATTCATGCATCTATTAACATTTTAAAATTGTATGGCGTTGAGTAAGTAGTTAAGGACCCCCCCCCACACACATACAAACATAAATATATATATTTTCAAACTTAAAATTTTACTCTTTTTTTATTTTATCATATCTTAATCATTGTATTTAATTTCGTAATGTTTTAAGAGAAAAATGAGTTGAAAAAATGGAGCATAACACTACAAACCTCTTTGAGGAAGGGGTTTCGCCCACCCCTTTTTTGTTCGATTTCCCTAGTTAAAACCCCATTTTAATTTAAACAAGAATGTGATATTCATAGAATTATTATCATGAAATACTATAGTATTGTGCTCGTCATATGAAAACTAGAAACTCTATGAAAAGATGTTTTGGTGTGTGGAAGGGCCGTTTTCGCTCTCTTGATAAAACTGGAAGTCCTCTGTTATTTCATCCTTCGAATGCATGTTAGGTATAAACAAATAACTTTATGAAAATATCAAATGTATATTTTTAAAACCAATAATATGTTTTGATATACTATATTAAATGTTCCCTCCAATTTGAGGTGATAGTTGCGACAGCGATTTTGCGCAATAAGTGCATCAATCACAGGATACAGTTGCCATTATCTTCCGTAAACGAAAAGCAAACCCCAGTGAAAAAGAACGTTACGGAATTTTTAAGACTAAAAGTCTCTTAGGACAATTGTGACAAAAGCCAGGCGTAATTAAAGAAGTAAAAAATATTCAGTCTGTGAGTAAATATCACACTTACATGTAATAACCAACGCTACATTTTGAACTTTTACACTGTGTAATATTTTAATTCAATACATAAGTATGACTTAGCTGCGATCTTGCTTTGTTCGCTTTATGTTACGGTATAAGACATACTTAAGTAGTACTTATGTAGGTCCTAAAAATGTGCTTAACGCGTACTTAAGACCGTACTTAAATCAAAAACTTAGCATGCTTTATGTTACGAACCCCTGGTCTCCAAAAAAAAGAGAATGTCAATCAGAAACTCAATCGTCTTTTTGATGTTAAATTCAGAGTACATGTGTATACATTTAACAAAAAATTTTTACAAATGACCAGTGACAAGATAAGTTGATTTTCGAGTTCCATTTTTTTTAAAAAGCAGCTGTCGATGATATAAAAAAGCCTGGACTTTATTTATAGTGGGGAATGGTTGTGTGTTAGCTGCAATAATGTAGCCCTCTCCGATTTTTTTTAGAAAACATCATATGAAAAAAATCGGAGAGGGCTACATTATTGCAGCTAGTTGTGTGTAAATTTAAGTTGAAAGACGTAAGTTTTTAAGTTGTTGATTTTGTTTAAATCTTGTGATTTCAAATTGTCTAAAAGTTCCTTCGAATTTTTTAAGTATCCATATCTGATTTACAGCACTTCTTGATTATATTGTTGCACAGTACTCTTGAAAATTTTTATTCACTGCTGTTAATACCTTAGTGAGGAGTAAAGAAAGAGACTTGGTTGAACATTTACTGGAACCCGCTATTTATCTTTGTTTGTAAGGATTCTTATGAAGTTTCGGAATCCAATATTTATACGGATATGGTAGTGAAACGGAAATTGGTTAAGTTTCGTATAAACGTTAGACGCACGTTTTTGTTAAATTTCTTAAACACTAAAAATATTAATTTCATGATCAAACAAGTTGTTTGAAACTGCCGATGTATTAGTACTGGGATTGCACTGAGGTAATACACGCTGTATTACAGACTGCTCAGGAGACCTCTCTGGTAACGGAGGAAGTAAACCTTTTGCTTGTTTGTTTACCTATAAACTATCGTAAGACCTGAGTAAGGCAGACGGTTGCAGGGGAGAGACAGCTAAGTCAACACACGTAAGACCTGTATAAGGCAGTTACTTGGTTTGGTAGAGAGGTGGCATACCACAGAGAAAGGTGTAGGAAGTGCCAGGAAGCAGCAGTACTTTTGTAGTGGCATGACCAGTCGTAATTTACATGCGGGAGACGCCCGTTGACCACAGTTAGTTGTTTTCCAATCAAGAAGAAACTGTTTATATTGTAAATCTGTATATAATTGTATATAATGGACTTGGTCAACAAAAATCTGAGTTAACAGGATAACGAACCTGAGTGTAACGCCTCGGTTATACAAGCCATATCACCACACACCAAGCTCGGCCGCGTTGCACGTTACAGTAGTTCAAATTAATTTTGGTTCTTTTGGGATATTAAAGATATCAAAAACTGACAAAAAATTTCCAAACATTAAACAGATGAGTAAGACTATTTTGTTGACTTTTATTTTGAATTCAGATGTTGTTTATTGATAAAATGCCGTCTATATATCTATTTCAACTGAAGTTTACACCATGAATTTTTTTATGTAGAAAGTTTTTAAAAAAACTTTCTTTATATGAAAATAAAAAAAAAGTCTGTTGATAATGGGTTGCAATTAATACCTATGAGAATTTCAGCAGATTGTTGGAGGATTTGATCTCCAAAGTCTATAAAGATAGTGTCGATAAGAAAATCAGTCATATTTTAACATCAACTTGTAGGGATTATAATTTAAAAAAAACCTTAGCAAATAAAATGAAAATTTGGCATTGGTTCTGAAACCTTTTTTAATTTCGCAGCAGAAATTGCAATTTTCTTTCCAAAGAGTGAAGTGAACTAATTCTTGTTCATGCTAGAACCTATTTTTGAATTTTTAAAGAATAGAATTTAGATTTCATTCTACTATGCACACAGAATATGTATATAACTAAAACATTCGAAGAATTATTGATTTTCAAATCGGTCTCGGTGTAGAATTTTATTGATTCACTTGGTTAAAAGAAAAGCAGCGGATGACAATACTGTGTACATAAAATATATAATACAGTAGTTTACGTGAAGGATAGGGAGATAACGTACAGTTTTCAATATCAAAGTCCATAAAACAATACAAAATAGGAGTAAGCACGGACCTCCAAAATATCAGAAGTGGGATCAGATGCCATGGAGGAGTGAGCATCCCCTGCCGACCGGTCACACCCGCCGTGTGCTCCTTGTCATGATCGGGAAATAACAGAAGAATCCGACGTCAATTCAGTGTATAAATAATTGACTAACAATTAGTATGAAAAACGTCAGCCAGCAGTTGACTCAATGATAAATTGACTTTGCTGGCAAGGTCAAGGTATCGACCAAAGAACTTACAAAATATGACTTTAAACGATACTGTCGATAGTCTTTTTTCATCAACTTGTTTGTCAATAATTTACTTCAATTTATAAATTGTTCATACGTAGAGCATGCTCGAATCTACTGAGATATGTAAAATCCGTATACAGGGGATGAAAGTATATTGCTGCAAAGGTAAGGGAAGTTGACGAAAGAAAAGTTAAAGTCATCACGTTTATCATAGAGCTTAGTTGTTAGATTACTATTAGTGTTTTTTGCAAGTAAAATATCTAAGTATGAAACAGATGTGTCGGACTCTGTGGTATATTTTATCTCCAGCTCACCAGGATATATCGTATCGAAGTAGGAATGGAAATTACCATTGTTAATTGACAATACGTCGTCGATATATCTAAATGTCGAGTTGAAGGCCACATCAAGTGTTTTCTTCTTTTCATGCATAAGATTTTGCATAAATTCTTCCTCATAAGTCTGCTAATAACGGAGCGCAATTGGTATCCATGGGAATTCCAATAGATTGTTGGAAGACCGGGTCTCCAAAAAACAACATAGATATTGTTAATCAGAAACTCAAGCATCTTTTTGATGTCAACTTCAGAGTACTTGTGTGTGCTATACTTAAAATGTCTAGCTTTTCTTCTGTTTTCACTGTGACAAAAATGTTTAACCTAATGATATGTAAAACCAACTATTATTTAGAATTTGAT
Organism: Saccostrea glomerata; assembly: GCA_003671525.1. Lineage (NCBI taxonomy): Eukaryota > Metazoa > Mollusca > Bivalvia > Ostreida > Ostreidae > Saccostrea > Saccostrea glomerata. The sequence goes on along the minus strand of PRKT01000020.1, from coordinate 797,862 downwards.
TGGTCTGACGTTTTTCAACTTTAGTTTCGTTTTCGTTCTTATTGAAAAAAAGATTTCTTTAATATCCAAAGGTTCAGTTTTTAATTTATCGTGACATACGTAGATCATATTTGGTTAAGAAATTGACACCAGTCATGGTGAAGCTTATATTTTTAAAAAAGTATCTGGAAGAAATTTTCCAAGACATTGAACTTATCACTCGAAGAACGTCATTCATTCTCGGAGGTTTCATGAGTTCATATTCCAAGTAAGTTGATAAAATAATAGGTAATGCATAATAAATACATCATCATATCTTTACTATATTATATACCTGGTTTCTCTGATTTATTCTAATAAAATTCTCCAGGTCTGTTGTTAATTCATGATCATTGATTCAAAATCAGGTTGAAAATTCTTAGGTAAGGCAATAAAAGAAATGGGAAAAGTAGAGTCATCGAGATGTTAGGAGTCCTTCTCTACTCAAATCTAAGGTCAGTATTGTATTTCCATTTTTGATGGTTTAAATCATATACATTTAATTAATAGTTACTTTGGTATTTCTTATTTCACATTACGAAGCAAAACCAAATCATAAATAAAGCTGTATAGCAAAAGATTTTTAGAGAAAAAAAGGTATCGATAATTGATAGTGAAAAAAATCTTTTCTTTTATTAAGTAAAATATTTTTTCTTTACACATTTTTCTTTTTAAGGATTGTATCCATGTTCTTCAACCTTATAGATATAGGAGTTTCCTCATTTCCTACAATCGATTTTTATTTCATTGAAAACGAATTTTATTTGAATAATTTAAATGATCCAGTGTTAGAGCTTATGTACCATTTCTCAATCATCTCAATAGAAAAAAATTAACGTTAGACTCATTGTGATCAAATATAATTTTCATTCATTCCCTTTATGATATTTAAGAGGGCCATTTTTAAGGAGCAAAACCAAATCATCAGTGAAACTATATAGAAAAGATTTTTAAAGAAAAAGAATTGTGCAAATCCCTTCTATTAAGGAAAAACAAAATTATATCAATGTTCTATAACTTTATAGATATAGGAGTTTCCTCAGAACCTACAATCGATGTTTAAATTTCATTAATAATAAATTTTCGTTGAATGATTTAAATGAACTAGAGTTAGAGTTTATGCACCATTTCTTGATCATCGAAACAGACAAAATTAACGTTAGATTTTTAATGAACAAATATTATGTCAAGCCGTTCCCTTTCTGTTTATTTTAGAGGATCATGTTCTTAATAAGTCTCCACTGGTGTTCACACATACAATAAATCTGGAAAATTTTGTTGTAGATAAATTTTTAGCAAATCTGCGAGTTCATTGCATTCGCATAAATATTTTTCTTAAAAATAATTCAACAATAAGAAAATGTAAGCAAAGTAGTGGTTATTCGCAAAAATTTTGAAAATTCAAAATTAATCAATAGCATTTTGACCCAGACTCGCAAAATAAAATCGACGTAAAAATTTCCAGATTTACGGTATTAATGCTACGATTGAAAAGATGTGTAAAATTAAAAAAAAGTGTGGAATCGAATAGAATTTACATTTTGTAATTGTCTACATTCTTGTGTTACATTAATTAAAAGATAAAGAATACTAACAGTCAAGAATCTAAATAAATCCCCAAACAATACCAATCCGTGAAGTGAGCAAAAACGGGGACCCATGGGAATTTGAATACCAAAAATGCTTCTTCGTGTTGTGAAATTTTCTATAAATAAATTAAGACTTATAATATTTTTGTTCCTTATTTTTAGAAAAAAAACCCTCAGAGATTTATTTCCCTTGCGCTATTTTACTTTTTTTACAACTAGAAAGCATTTTATTTTTGAAAAAAAATGAACGAAGTAAATCATTTCAAATAATTGTTCCGCATGACTTTGTTAAATAAAAAGAAAAGAAAAATACTCGAGAGGCTAATTTTTTTAAATCATTGGACATTGCCCTTATATCACAATGTGTGTGCATCACATTTGAGGCATTCTTTGTAAAATTCATGACTAACTAAATCAAACAAAACAAAAATGTACCACTGCTTATTCTCGCTTCATTTATTTTTAGCTTGTTTTCATGTTGTAATATTAGAAGCTTATATATGACATGTTAAGATTCTAAAAATTTTATACCATATAATGAACAATTGCTTACTTTTTTGATCACGCAAATATGTAAAAACTCAGGTTTATAGATGCTGAAACTTTAAATTTGCAAACACGTGTTTTGACCTTATTAGACTAAAAATGAATTTGAAAATTTCTTTGATGATCATAATTATATTTCATGAGAATCTGTACAACTACCCGGTATCTACAATGTCACATGCAAAATGCTCAATCTCTACCCTTTTGACATTTGATAAAGGAATCTGAATTGTTATATAATAATTATTTACGAAAACAACAATTTCCTGTAAAGGGTTGGTGTTCTTATTTCATAAAAGGTAGAGCACGGGGGAGTGTAGCAATCTCAAGTGAAACAATTCAAAGTCAGTAGTGTCTATGTACAAAATCTAATATCAAAATGTACTCATTCATACTTTTTTTGCAATTTCGTGGACAAAAATGTAATAATATAACGAAATACCCAGTATAATTTACGATTGCTTTGACCAGTGGCATGTCAAAATTACTTATTTCCCAGACAAATGAGCAATGAGACATAATATTACACATCTACTGCGGAAGTGCCCCTGTTGCTTCCAAACATATAAGTCGTTTCTGTTTTGTATAAAAATGACTGGGTTTCCGAAATTTTTCAGATCGGATTCAGAAGAAGCAGCGTAAGTATGTTGGCTATTTTATATTTCTTTAGTTTGTAATGTTTGCTTTTCTGTAAAGTGTTAATTTTTAAGTATAAGTCTCTGATTCGAAATATTTGATCTAAGTCACCACCTTGCAAATTATTAACGTTAATGACATAACAGGGAAGTTAAATACAAGTTTATAGAAGAACTTAATAATGTAATTCACATGCCACCAATCTACACTCATGTTCCGTTCATCTATTTTGAAATGATCGCAAAAAACGTCATCTTAAGATATTTTATCTAAACCATTTTAAAGGTATGGCTGCTAAATTTTATCATTGTTACAATATGATGAAGTATGCAATCGTTGATACAAATATAATGGGAATACACAATAAAATTCTTATGTTTTATTTCTGAGACATTGAGTCCCATGTACATTTATACACCTTATGGACGGAAAGCTTTTGAGCATTTTAAAAAAGATTTTTACTCAAACTAATTGATGTCATTTTCTTTCAATCATTTGTGGGAAAGACAGTAGATCTCATTTTTCGAGGTTTAGTGATTTTCATCTTTGTTCTCAACTCCAATCAGATTGAAACTGTAATAGGGACTTACTCTTTTTTCCTGGCAAAACCGTTTTAAAAGAACGAAAGAAAAATACGTGGATGCTATAGGATTTTTAGAATTGGAAAATGCTAAATCATCAAACCTAATTTAAATCAAATTATCATGCGTTAGTCCTTTTCTTCACATTTAAGTACAAAAGTATGTTTATTTTCAGAAAACGCCATGTTCCAGTGTAGACATTCCGTATTCGCTCTAGCTCTTTTTATGTTCTTTTCAATTGTCCTCCTGGAAATTGCTGCTATGAACCATGAAACCAATTTGATCAGAAGGTAACAAATTTTAAAGAAAAAATAATAATTTACTAATTCTAGACTTTTCAGCTTTAAATCTTATGCAAAATTAAATATACAGACATGATCAAATGCTCTCGTGTCGCAAAAAACGAATCAAGCGAAAGTAGAAAACCACATGTTTCCAAGACTATACATGTACTGATTGATTTCTCCATAAAATGAGGAAATTCTTCTAATAAAAATTGTCCATAAAAGAAGAAAAAAATATATTAACTGAGCTATGTAGAATACAAATATATACAATATGTATATGATCAACGTTAAAAGTGAATTCAAAGGCTCTAAATATTATCCTATAGTTAAAAAGCACTTCCAGAAATGCAGTTGTGTGTAAAAGATTACGGCATTATTTTAAATACATTTTCTATACATTATTCGAGAAAATCTAAAGTATAACAATGCTTGATTACGACGAGAGTTATGTTCTTGATTTGAATTTTTAAAATCAAATTATTTCAAAATTGGGAAGGTAAAGTAAGATGTTATAATATATATGATTAAAAGCAATTATTTTAATCTGTTTAGAAAATATTATGAAAATACACCCAACAATATCATATAAATTGTACCTAAATAATATGAACAATCATAGCGTTGTGAGATTTTCAAACTGTTCACTTTGATTAAACAAGGACTTGTTTTTTACGTTTCAGCCGAAAACCTAGAAATATAATGGCAGATTTGTTACTTATGGACTATATGGCTTCTAGACATAGTGATAAACTTGGATATGGTCTAAATATATCTCAATAGTACGTACTGGTTTTATCCGTACACTTTTTAACAGTGAACAACCTCCTTTATAATTCAATTAAATATATGTCTCTTCTACAAAAAACATTTTCGAGACTCAACTCTATAATAAAAGAAATCAAACTAGGTGAATGCTTTCTCTCTCTTACGAATAAGTTTTATATATGACAATATTTTCATTTTTATTTCAGCGGGAGGTAGCACCTAAATTCGTTACCTGGTAAGTGGACTCTAATCGACCTGATATATTTTTAATCAAAATTACAAGTAATTTTAATAACCGTGGCTCATTTTATCTTCTGATTTACAATATGAGGAATGCACTTTTTATTTAAGATAAACTTAACTTTTAAAGAGTTTCGAAAAAAGCAATAAAACTTAATTATATTTTTTTAACTTCAGGTTTAATTACATTCCGGAAGACTTGAAAAGCAGTTCAGCATTGGATTCAGAATGTGATACTAGTATTCATAAATGTTGCTGATGTAATAAAATGCAGAAATTTTGTCAAAAGCATCTATCTTTTTTATCTTTCATACTGTTTTATATACCTTTTCTTGAGGATTCAACAGTACAGTTGTCTAAAAATTATCACACTTTATACAAATTTTTTATATCAGAGACAACTGCCTCTTCAATAAGAATAGAAGCTTGAAATTTCTTAGCTCGTTATTGGCCATCTAAAAACTATATAATTAAAATCCAATCTGATTCTGCTCATAAGTACTCTGAAACTAATATTAAAAGAATGCTAGAGTTACTCATTTACAGCCATATATGTAATCTGTTGGATATTCCAGTGGTTGTATACACACAATTTCGTGCATTGTACAATTTTCTGATATTAACAAGCTTGAGAATTCCGGAAATACCACCTTTCAGGAGAAACACTTTTGTGACCGGTCGGCAGGCGAAATTCACTCCTCCATGGCACCTGATCCCATCTCTGATGTGTTTGCTCTGTTCCAATTTTATATTATTAAATGGACTTTTGAACTTGAATACTGTTCGTTATCTCCATATGTTTCATTGTACCGGTAATATACAGTATATTTGATGGGGGTATGATTTACTAAAAGAACATTAAACAGCAAAAATCTTGTTTGTTGAAATTTACTTAGAAAATTTATTTATTTTTCTACCTCTAGTTATATTGTGTGAAGAAATTAAATTACTCTAAATAAAATACTTCATTTCATTTGACAGCCCTTTATCTGATGCAATAGATTGTGTCATCAACACAAAAAAATAATAAGTTCCTCATATATTGCGTATTTCTAAATGTAAAAGCTTTTAAGTAGCTTCATTCAACATCAAAACTGTCTCTCTTTCCTTCGAAAAGGGGCCTTGGTAAGAAATACGTTGAGATAACCTGCAACATTTAAGCTCAAAAGTCCATTAAACATTGCAAAATGTCTGCCTCCAAAACATCACAGTTGGGATCAGATGCCATAGAGGAGTGAGTATCACCTGCTAACCGGTCATATCCACCGTGTGCTCCTTGTGAGGATCGGGAAATAACGTCGACAAAAAGAGACCTATTTGTGACTAATTCATACATTATATTTGCATAATTGTGACTTTTAACGTGTAAAATGCATTATTTTTCAAACCCAACGGCATGTTTGTAATTCACTGAACGCGCGTCGACCCTTTATGACGTCACTGAGAAATTACGTCAAACGATTATCCAAACGCACATCTATGACCTCTTGACCCTATACCTGTATTTATACAGTTATAGATACGCACTCCTTTCAGTAGTGTTATATAAAGGAAAACATTTGCAAATGTAAATATAAAGTTCTAAAGTAAGCAAAAGAAAAAAAAAGAAATCTTAGACGAGATAAAAACGAGTCAAATAATTATATGATCATTGTAATTAAACATGTTGCATTGCTAATCGAATTTCATCATTCTCTGTCATTAAAGGTTTATTAGATTTCATCGTCGTCGTCAAAGTCCAAATCTCTCTCCCTCGCACGATATTCCTTTACAAGCTTGAGGAACAGTGGAATTGATTTTCTACAAATAGAACATAAATTATGCTCCTCATATTTATCTCTGTAGAAAATTAACGAAAAGTTTTGACAAGGTATTTAATTTCAAAACGTTGAATATTTTGAATAGGATGACAATTCTTTTAATAAGGTACAATTATAAAAATAAATTGAATTCAGGGCTTTAAAAAGGAGACTACCTTTTTGTCACTCGTCTTAAAACCAGCCATGTTCGGTATAAACTGTTGTCATCTCCCAAGTATAAATCATCGATATAAATGACTGGAAAATAATTTTTAAAAAGTGATTTTCTTTCTTGGGAAATGTGAAAAAGAACAATACTAGGGGTATCATACCTTATGATACATCTGGGGAAAATGATTCCGAGGTCATGTATTTTAAATTAAAGGATATTGTTTTAGGCTGAAACAAAGTGAGCATCAATTAAATATTATTAGATAACAAGAACCTTGAATAATATAAAAGTATCTAAACATGCTCAATTATTGTTTCAATAACCTATCTTAAAAAAAACAAAGAGGATTGAAACAGATATAGAAAGGTTAGTTAACTCAATATCATTAAAAGGGTTACGACTACGCATTTTTTCTCAATCTTTACGTAGACTTGCTTATCTCCAAACGTAAAAAGTCATTTGTTTAGATTTTCTTAAATGTCAAAAACATAAACGAATGAATGCTCATAGAAAATCTAAAACGCATATTACCTTGCGAGGATGTATCTTTCAAGCTGAAGGACAGAAGTACAAAAACTGCAATGTAGGACAATTTAGTGGAAACCATCGGGGAAAGATTCTACCTGCTCCTTAGTGAAAATTAAGAAGAAAAAAAGAGAGTTCAAAAGAGAGATATAGAATGATAAAGTCAAACATACTTAGCTGCTTATATTTACTGGTAAAATCAAGAAGATGTGTTAGTTAATAAATGATTCCTCGTATTACAGTAATTGGCAAATATTTCTCAAAAGCAAATCATACTTCCAGGTAAAGGTCAAGAAATCAGAGATGTGCGTACATAAAAGCTATGGGATTGTTAAAAGAAACACACCTTGAAATACGCACACCTTGCTTTACGAACAAGCAATCTGTTAAACGAGGCAACAAACAAGTTGGTGAAGCAAGGATTTCAACAGCCTCAATTTAATCAATCTTGAAGAAATTCATCGTTTTCGAGTTCTATAGTCAATACAATGACTTCGTCAGCAAGTACAATCACTTCTCAAGTCAAATACTGACTAAGGTCTTCCATTTCAACTGTTACAGCATTATCTATGCTCTGAGTTGTCTTCGGACCTAAGCGTTTGCCCTATCAAGACAAGGAGCACAGAGCAGGAACAATTCTTGCTCCATTATGGCACCTGATCTGACCTCTGATGTTCAAAGTTTCGTGTTTTTCAGCTCTCGATTCGTACTGCTTCAAAGAACTTTAAAGCTTGATAACTCGATATTCTTTACAAGCTCTAGCTTCAACTGTGCAAATTTTTAACCAAAGATAGATTTTTTCCAGATCATTCAAGGATATGAAGATAAGGAATAATATCTGATATCAAAGTCCATAAAACAATACAAATTGGGAGCAGAGTAAACACGGACCTCCGAAACATCAGAGGTGGGATCAGGTGCCATGGAGGAGTGAGCATCCCCTGCCGACCGGTAACATGATCGGAAAATGACGGAAAAAACCGTTGTCAATTCAGGGTATAGATAATGGACTAACAGTTATTATGAAAAACGTCAGCCAGCATATGACTCAAGGATAAATTGATCAATTTTAGAGTGTCAGCATGAATGGCACTTTTAGGGGAGGTCTTGTAAAATTGATACAAACATAAAGTAAAGACAAAATTATTTTTTTTCAAAAGTGATTATAAAAATCAAGAAATACACGTGAAACACGAGGGTCTTATAACCATCAGTTTAAAAGTTATAATAATGTTTGAAGTTTTAAAAAAAAGACCAAGATAAAGTTCAAAGGGTCAAATATGTTGAAACCCGAAGAGATGTATTGACAGAAGAAACAAACACGTAAACACTAGAAGTCATAGCTCTAAGCAATGCAATGTTATGGACATGGTTAATTTTATTTTTGGACAAATGGACGGGCGGAGAGACAAAAACCTAATGCCCCGAATCCTTGTTTGTAGGAGTATATTACGCAATACTTCTAGATATTTACTAATCAGTGAACTAAGATAAATCTAAATCAAGAATATTCTATAGAATAAAGGATAATTTACCAATGATAATATTCATTTATGTCACAACCAGTAAACATGTTTATAACCAATAAAATACAGTTTAAGTGAATGTTTGAGATACATATTTAAGAAGAAACATACTTACTCTCGTTGCTTCAATGGCGGTGCAGCAATTGTGCTATCAATTACAACGTAATTCACTCCCTGCAAACTAATCTATTACTGTAAGTGAATTGCTCCTACGTATATTAACTAGCTATAAAAAAAAAACACTTTCATTCGAAAAGTTTACTTGTCAAATTCATCAAACTTTAACAAAAACAGGAACGAAAGAAATTTGTGATTTGTGCTGATTGGTCAGCAGGGGCTCGTAACATAAAGGTTGCTAAGTTTTTGACTTAAGTAGGGTCGTAAGTACGGTTTAGGTATGATCTTAGGACCTGCCTAAGTACTACTTAAGTATGTCTTAAACCGTAACATAAAGCGAACTAAGCTAGGTCTTAGCTAAGTCAAACTTATGTAAAAAATATTTCATATGAGTCAACATATGATTTTTGATTTTATATAGATATATTGCTATAAAAGTGATTCAGTTAGGGTTTTAATTAATTACATATTAAAGTTGACGTCCTTGCCTATCGGTTTAAGTTATGTTAGATTAGATTTCGTATTAAAATTATAATTATGTTATAAATTATTCGGAATGTTTGGAAACAAATACCGCACGGTCAGAAAGTGGCGATTTGTGGTTCATTGTAAATGAACGACAATTGTTTTATCACCCGAGTTGTTTTCAGTTTACATTTTGTAACTTTTTTGTTTTGAAAACTGTTATTATCGCAGACAAGAAAAGATAATCGACCCTCTATCTACTTAAAAATTGAAACTCTAAAAAGAACAATACATGTTGAATTCCCGCTATGTATCAGGCCATGCATGTCAAAAGGAAAAACTGCAGAAGTTTTATGATATACTCGTTTGCAATTTAATCAAGGATACAAAATAAAAATCAGGATTTTTTTTCGTATGTCTCCACTTATCAGCAATTCTCTCTCTCTCTCTCTCTCTCTCGATCGATCGATCGAACTGTATAGTAGTGAACCCTGTCTAAATCCGCACTTGTCGCGCTCTACATTTATTCTATACTTTACAGATACTTTTTAAAATATTACTGTTACTGTCATTATCCTCTTTCTTTTCTGTTTTTAACACATTATTTCAACTCATATTTTTAAAGTGAACATACAGATCCATGGTTTATTACTGTGTTCAATTTATTTCTATACTGAACAAAAAAAGAAACGCATAATCAGAATAATATGAAATTCTAAGTTTTCAGTTTAAACCTTATATAATTTAAGCGATTTTAGAGTGTGTTGTGATAAAAATCAATGTTGCAAATTGAAAAGTCAAGTTGAGGTCATTTTCATTGCCCCTAAATTCAAGGGGCATAACAATATGTACTGTGCAAAGTCTCAATGCTAGTGGGTTTCCAATGTACGGATATCGTGGGGGAATATCATCTCATTTCAGTCTCATGCGAACAATTTATGCATTTTTATGCTGAATTTTTCATCCAGCAATTGTAGCAGCAGTTTTTACAGCAAGTTCTGAATCGCATGAAGTGATGAAGGGGGGAGGGGGGTCTGACGGTCCTGCCTGGTTGTGATTACCTGCGGATGGCTAGATAGTGGTCTTCAGACGTTAGTTTTAAGGTTGCAAAACCCATTGATTTATTCAAATACAGTTGCAACTTCCTGTTGCGTAGCTCCATTTAGTATCATCGTTATAGCCTGGTTTTATTCATCTTTGTTTGGGCGTGGCATTGCAGTATTAACACTGCAATAAAATCTTAAATATTGGTTTAATAGAAGTGTTAAAAGTTTCTCTAAATCCAAAATATCAATGAAAATAGACATCTGATTTAGAAGAAATCATGAAAAACACTACTTTCATAAACATGTTTAATCAAGGGAGATAATTCAACACTTGGGTTTTAAAACCCCATGTTGTCCTTTAAATAGGTCACAGGTATCCAATGATATAAAAAATAGTTGTTTCATGTACATTTTAAAAATTTCTTTGACGAATAAAACAATATGCGTTTCTTTTTTTGTTGAGTATATAACCGAGGTCCCACTAATTTCAGACGTACTCCTAAAATAAATTAAATTTGGTATTTACATGTAGCTGTGTTGGGAGTGATACTGGAATCGGTGATCACCCCACCCCCC